>APFE031742581.1:0-97374 GCA_000404065.3 Pinus taeda | reverse complement strand
TATTTAAATGGCCCTGTAATTCCAGCTGCTCAAACTCAAGATTTCAAAAAACCAGTAGCCACAGACTCCATTGCCCAATGGACTAACATTATCTGCAGATTTGCACTTTAGGTACAGAAAGACATCCTTTCAACCAAACATAAACCAAAACCATTACTTCATAACTAGCCTAAAATCTCCACAGAACAGAGACGAACCTTAAAGAGAGAGCCATCTCTGATTATAGTTGGGCTAGAAGCTGTAATCCAAAGATTGGTTAGTGGTTACCCCGGTCTTATTCCCTTGGAGTCAAAGGGAACAACCTGGGTGTTAACACTCCCCACACAAAAGGATTAGTTACAGCTATAATTTTTTCGATAAAGTCTTACACCTCATCCAAGTGCCCAAGACAGCTAAGAAGGTGGACCGTGCAACAAAAGTTCTCTACTCCAATAGTGACACCAAACTCTACAATTATCAAATTGAAATATTTACAACCTTTTTCCACTAGACCAACATGACTGCAAACACATAGAAAAACTATAAAGGTGACAAAATTGATACAAATAAATGCTTGCATCATCTACCAAATAATTTGAGAACCCCATACCTTAGCCATGCTGAGCACATTCAATAATTATGGAACTTCATGAAACCACATTTCTTTCAAGCATTTTCTCAAAATCCTTTAGTGAATCCTCTACTTCCCACATTTTGCATACATGTCAACAAGGGCACTCCCCATGATAACACCTAATCTAAATCTTGGTATAAAGTGGGCATGGACCTCCTTACCTTGTTGTAGAGATTCATGTTCAACAAACACAACTAAAACACTGCCCAAAGTGAATTGTTCTTGCTTTATCCTTATACATGTCAACATGTCTTGGTACATACTAGAGAAGATAAGTGTCTTGTAAGTGTCAAAATCAAGTTCTATGATTTTAACTGACATGTTATCCCTAATTCTAAATGTTGCCTCTAATTTTCCACTCCTGCAATAGCCATGGATAACATCATTGTAAATAGAAACAACTCGAGTCAACCCCCTGTCCAACATATTGTCCAAGAGTCATTCAGTTACCTCCAACTCTCATTTTACACATAACCCATTGATTAGTATCTTGAAAGTATCAACATTAGAAGCTAGACCCTTTATCACCATCTTGTCCTTCTCTTTTAACGCTTACTGCATTCTATCTTCCTTGCAATAACCATGAATTAATAGGTTATAGCCTAAAACAGTGGGTAGTAAGCCATTATCGATCATGCACTAAAAATTTTTTATCAGCTGCATTTGTTTCTCTTTGTATTCAAAGTAAAGTAATGAACAATATGCATATGTATGGTTCTAAAAAAATGGCTTTTATGATCATTTCATCCATTAGAACCAACGTCTCCTGAATATTGCCTTCATACAAGTTCCCATGAATTAGTGTGGCACAAATACTTTTTTTGGAGCACATTACCTTTGTTTAGTATTTGAATAGAAATATTATGAGCTTCTTGAATATCTTCATCTTTCCAAATCCCACAAACAACCTCTTCGTTAAAAAATTTGGTAAGAGGAGGAAAATCTTTGTGAATCATTTCCTCGAAGAACTTCAACGCCATCCTTAAATTCCAACTATGGCAATGGCCGTATATAATCTTGACATAGCTACTGTTTTTGGCAGTCAAACCCCTTTCCTATTTTTCATTAAACCATTCGTTTGCTTCTTCTACCTGTCCTCCTTTATACAACCCTTCAATCAGTGTAGTATATGCAACATTCAATACTATACCCTTTCTAAAAATGTCATCATGGATGGATTACAGCTTTAGGTACGTTGTTGTCTCTTTATGATGGGACCCCCCCACAACTTAAATGAAGTCATCCATGGTGTGTACTAGTCCCTTTTTGGAATATTTTTAATTAAATCCATAAGAGTCAATGAAGGCGTACCTGGCGGTGGAATAGTAGCAAAGATAAATGGCAAAGTAACAGTAATAGTGGAGTAACATCATCGATGGAGTAACAACATCGATGGAGTAATAGCACGATGGGGTAACAACACTGGTGGAGTAACAACACTGGTGGAGTAACAAAAATAGTGGAGTAACAACACCGGTGGAGTAACAACATCAGTGGAGTGACAACAACAGTGGAGTAACAACACTGACGGAGTAAAAACAACTAGTGGAGTAACAGCAACAACAATAATGGAGTAACAACACAGATGGAGTAACAGCAACAGTGGAGTAACAACAATAGTGGAGTAACAACACGAGCGGAGTAACAACAACCATTGTTACTTGAAAAATTTCTCTGTTTCTCCTTGTCATAATTTAGTTCTTATTCCTATAAAAAGACAAACAAGTAAGTAGTAATAGCATATATATATATATATTTATATATATATTATAATATTATAATAATTTTTAATTATATATATATATCATAATATATATATATTATCTATATATATATATATTAAAGTTAGAGGGAGCATTCTCTGCACCAACAACCATCAAACTAGATGTATTAGAAAGATGTTTTATGAAGGCATATTTAGACATTGGATGGTGGTAAAACTTCAGACAATGTTCGTTTACTAGGAAGGAAGTATGATTTTCATCTACTGTAACCAATCTAACTATGCCATTGGAAAATACAATGTCCACTTGATAGGGTACCACCCAATGAGTGAAAATACTTCCTTTAAAATCATTGAACCGGGAGTCTTAGAACAATGCTTAGTCCCCTATATGAAACACCTTGTTCTTGATAAATTTATCATGTCATTTCATTCTCTGTTGTCGAACAATAGTAGTTCTCTGGACAACTTTTGAACAAATCTCGTCTAACTCATTGAGTTATTCTAGCCAGTGTTTCTGGGCCTCTGATAAGTTCAATCCTACTTCCAACGCTACTATGAGCATACTGATCTCGAATTCAACCAGAAACAAGGGAGATTTTCCGTAGACTAGTTCAAATGGTGAAAACCCAGTTGTATTTCTCCATGTCATCCTATATGCCCAAAGAGCTTCTGGAAGTTTCAGTGACCAATCCCGGGGATGACTTGCTACAGTTTTTGTCAATATATTCTCCAACACGTTTTTTGTACTTTCTACCTGTCCATTCGCTTGGGGACGGTAAGGAGTTGTCACTCTATGCTTGACCCCATATTTCTGCATAAGCCTCTCTATCATGTGGGATGTGAACTGTGCTCCTCCATCTAAAACAATTTCTCTCAAGGTACCATATCGGGCAAAAATCTCTTGAGAAAGGAAGTCTGCCACCACCTATTCTGTTGCTTTCACAATCGCTCTAGCTTCCACCCACTTAGTCACATAATCGGTATAGACCAGGCTGTGAACCTTCTGATGGGAAGGTGGGTTGGTGGGTCCAACAAAATCGATGGCCCATTTCTCAAAAGATTCCAGGACTATCTGGGGCTGTAATGGCATTTCGTCTGATTTCTCAGGTTGTCCCATATGTTGACAGTTGTCACATCTTCAAACATAATCTCTAGCATCTTGAAAGATAGAAGGCCAGTAGTATCCCATTTGCAACACCTTGTGGCCTTATCTTTTGTCTGCAAAATCTCCTCCACAAGGCCCACTATGGGTGGCCTTCAATATCTCATAGATATCATCCTCTAATACGTAGCGCCAAATCTGTTGATCCACTACTGTATGAAAGAGGTATCCTACCATCCATGAATATTGGGTACTATGATGAATAATTTTCCATTGGTCCTTGTATGACAAATGACGAGGTACCTTTCTTGCAGCAAGATAGTTAGCAATATCTGCATACCATAGAGTGTTAGTGGAAATTGCAAAAAGATATTTATCTGGAAAGCTATCTTTGACAGGTGTACCTTCGGTATTTTTTTCTAATCTAGAATGAAAATATGCAACCACGTTGTCATTTCTTGGTTTATCTACTATGGTAATATCAAATTCTTGAAGTAGCACAAACCATGTTGTAATATGACCAGGAGTAACGGGTTTATTCATTAGATACCTGGTAGCTGCATGATCTGTGTGTACAAAGGTGGGGTAACGAGTGATATAGTTCTGGAACATGTTGATGGCATAGAGGACAGGGAGGAATTATTTTATAGTCAATGTGCAGTTTAACTCAGTAGAGGCCAAGTTCTTACTAACAAAGTAAACTGCATATGGTACCTTATACACCTGCTTCCCTAAAATTGCCCCAATTGTTGTTTGGGAAGCATCAGCATGAATATGGAATGGTAATGCCCAGTATGGTCCTCTAAGGATCGAAGCACTATAGACCAGTTTCTTGATCTTCACAAAGGTTGCATCACAGTCATGTGTCCACATAAAGTCTGCATCTTTTGTCAGTAATTGAAAATGTGGATGTGATGTTTTAGCAAAATTTTCTATAAAGCATCTGTAATAACCAACACAACTGAAAAAGCTATGTACCTGAGTGGGTGTTCTAGGTGTTGGAAAATGTCGTATTACCTTTATCTTGGCTGGATCCATCTAGATTCCTACAGCCGAAAGCAAGTGTCCTAGGACTATTCCTTCATTCATCATCATATGACATTTTTCCATACTTAAGGAGACATGCACCTGCTTGCATATTTTGAGAATTTTTTCTAGCTTTCCTAATTATTCTTCGAATGAATCCCCATATGCCATGAAATCATCCATGTAGATTTCAGCACTATCATCCATCATATCAGAGAAGATCCCCAAAATTTCCCCCTAAAACGTTGCAGGTGCATTATAAAGACCAAATGGGAGGAATCTGTATGCAAATGTTCCCCAATGGCATGTAAATGTGGTCTTATCCTGATTTTCACGAGCTATCTGGATCTGGTTGTACCCTCCAAATCCATCCAGGAATGAAAATAACTTCTTCCCTGCTACTGTATCCAATACTTGGTCAATGAATGGTAACGGAAAATGGTCTTTCTGAGTTTCCTTGTTTAATTCTATGTAGTCCACGCATATTCGCCATTTACCATTTTTCTTAGGGACCATTACCAATGGGGAAACCCATTGGCTATCTTAAAAGGGGTAGATAAACCCCACATCCAACAGCTTTTGGAGTTTTTCCTTAACAATGTTTTTCAGGGCAGGGTTCATTCTTCTCTGGGGTTGCCTTATAGGGAAACAGTCCTCCTTAATGTATATGTGATGAGTGCAAAGATTAGCAGGAATTCCCTTCATATCTGAGTAGTCCTAGGCAAATTCTTCTTTGTGTTTTCAAAAAACATTCAGGAGTTGCTTTTTCTGGGTATCTGACAGCTCTAGATTGATATTCAGGGCCTTTCCTAGTTCTATTTCCATGGAAACACTGTCATGGGGCGTAGTTGTAGGTAGATCCTCGAATCCATCTGCTACTCCAATACATTCCTAAGTCTCACAGCTCCAGACGAACTCCAGGATTTGTTGATTCAAATCTAAAATAGAACAAGGATCATTGATAAAGGTAGTAATTATGTCATCCTCTGTTTCATCTTTCAACTAGAGGGTGTGCCCAATAGTAAGAACTGGTATTAACTCCTCATTTTCTGATTCAAACTCTTTCTTGTGCACAGATTTCTTGTGTCCTACTGGTTTTTTCGATGGGATAGGTTCTATAGGAGGATATAACACTATATTCTTAGTGTTTTTCCCATTTGAGATGATCATATTCCCAGACCGACACCCAATATAAGTGTCTGCGGTTGCCAACCACAGTTTTCCCAGAATCAAGGGATGGCCTCTAGCTTGAGAGTGCATTTGGAGTACTAGGAAGTCCATAGGGTAGTTCCATGAATCCACTGAAATCATGATATCTTCTAATTTCCCTACTGGTTTGACTGTATATCAATCTTCTGGTTCTAACACCATAGGTGTATGTTTTAGGTTACGAAATCCTAATGCATGCTTGGCTTAAGAATTGATGACATTTATGGTAGTGCCCAAATCTACCAGTACATTTGGAATTTCTTCCCATTAATGTGCACGGTCAAAATTGGGTTCCCAGGATCTCCATACTTTACAAGCATGGACCTTCCCATCATGAAATCTGATAGTTTCCTCATTACATGAATGGTGAGCGGATCTCTCAATTTATTTTTAGGCTTCTTAGCACAATATTCCCTAAGAGTCTTCGCATATATAGTCCTTCATGGCTTGCAGTAGGGGAATCTTGACAAATAAATTTTGTAACTCCCCTAACAATTCAAACTCTATTTGAGGGGTTGGTTTACTCACAGCCAACCTTTCTGGATATGGAAGTTCAACTTGGTGTTTTTGAGTAGCTAACGATTGAGGAGGTGTATGATTTTTGTTAACTCGGTTTGGTTCTTCTCCAAACTTCTCTCATTCTTTCTCCTCACTGCCAATCTACTCAATGATAATTGGTGAGGGTTGAGTGCCTACGGGCCACCCAGATCATAAGTGCATCTCAAAAAATTCCACAGTGGAGATGCTGTATGAAGGAAAATTGAGGGTGTCAGCTTGCGGAACCCCTTTATGGTTAGGATTTGGATTGGGTTTGATAGGGAGTTGAGGACAAATACACTGATTTATAGGGGGCACATTAGAGGGCAACTAAAGTTGTGGTTGTGGCATTTATTGAGAAAACGGACTAGGAGAAGAAGGTCCTCTCTAGTTGGGAGCCCACGACGACCTTGAACTAGCTTGAGGAGCCCACTGCTACCAAGGTGGAAACTGGTATTAGGGCCATACAGGCGGATAATGCATAGTCTGGGGGCCCATATTGAAATTGCTAAAATATTGAGATGGATTTGGAAACATACCTTGATTTCCCATTGACGGTCGAGGATGCCATGACTTTTTAGGTCCCACAAAGTACAACTACATCATATCTTCTCCTATCCCTTGAAAAACCACTTTTAGCCCTAGAAAAGATGGGCATGAACTTGTCACGTGCTTCAGTTCATAGATTACAAACTCCTTTATAGAGCTCAACTGACATTCCCTCTGTGGATGTTTCTTTCTGCATGTGGGGCAAAATACAACCATAGTTCCTTCCAATTCTAGTTGTTTCTGTTTTACCTGCAGTGTGTCTATATGTTCAGAGAAGGTACTCAAAATATCAGTCCTCATGCTATCCAATAGGTTCCCAATTTCTGCTTTTGTAACACCTCCTCCAGATACCTTTGTTCATCGAATCCCTTGTTTATTTCTTGCAACTTCTCTTGAGCACTGAATACACAACTCACGAATGGTATCAAAGTCTTCGTTTGATATATCCCCCTTTCCAGCTATATTCCACAATTCCAAAGAATCTTCTCAGAAGGCCTGGAGAAGGATAATTTTCAAAATGTCTTTAGCCAAGTCACAGTGGCCTAACCTTTGCAATGTGTATTTAAAGCGTTCTACACAATCTTCCATATTTTCATCCTCTTCTGTATAAATTTAAAAAGCTCTTCTTTAGTATCCCGTGATTTACAGTAGTCTTCATATTTCTCCAAGAAAGCAGTTCTCATTGCTTCCCATGTGGTGATAGACCTTCCCCCAAGACCCATAAACCACCACAGGGCTGTTCCTTTTAGTGTAGCAGGGAAAATTTTCAATTTCTGAGCATCTATTATGTAATCATACCCTCGAGACACAATGTCAAATTCAAACAAAAACATGTCAGGGTCTTTAGAAGTAAGCCCATGGAAACTGGGTAAAGCTCTTAAAGGGATGGGCTTTGTTGGTGCACCAGTATCGAAATCCCCAATTGGGAATTCAATGGTAGAGGTTTTAGGTACCATGAATATCCTCCAATACTCACTAGGGATTTTAGTTGGCTCCATTGGAAATTCTTTTATCACAGTGGTTCAAGTTACCTTAATAGCACTTCCTCTATCCTTTGGTGATAGAAATGTTTCTACAATCTCCTCCCCCCTGTCACCATGGCTAGACCCTTCGGATCTCCTCTGTACAATTTCTTCTACCATACTAGGATGGATAGTTCCTTCGAATTCTTTACTTGTAACTTCTTGTTCTTTTGTTGTAAACAACAAGACTTCTGTAGCAGGCATACTATTGCTTGTCTCTCCGACTGCAGGAACGGTCTACTGTATCAAACTAGTAGGGGGTGCTATGAATAGCACTAGTTGATCTACAAATTGTTCCTTCGATTTTTTTCGTGAACCTAGCCTCACGACTGCATGGGAAGACACCTACGACTCAGTTTTTGTAATGATTTGCTAGATGTAGGTGTTCCTTCCCAAATCTTGTCTTCCCTTCTTTAGGGCTCTCCCTCTGCCCCTTTTATTTGGCTCTCTGTTCATACAAGTTGGTGTGGTGGCAAAAATCAAACCACAATGCTCAAGGCTTGGAGTAGGGTGTCAGAAGAACATTCCCTACCTAGGACGAGAGATCACTTTGAAGAGAGGGCAGATGATGATTAAAAAAGAAAAGAAAAGAACACAGGAACTTAGGGTTTAGGACCTGGAGTAGGGCATCAAAAGATTCCTCCCTCCCCGAAATAGACCCTAATCAAGAAATAACACACACACACGAGAAACCTTAATACTTCAATACTTGAATTAGGGTGTCAGAGGACCCTTCCCTCCTCAGGGCAAGAGATTTGGTTTCTAGAAATCAAAACAAGAATGCTAGGGAAAAATCTAAGCTCAAAGTCTGGAGTAGGGTGTCAAAAGACTCCTCCCTCCCCAGGGCAAGAGATCGGCCCTACTAAAACAAAAAACAATAAAAGCTCAAAATAAATGAAATACCTACACTCAAGACTTGGAGTAGAGTCAAAAAGCTCATTCTCCCCCGACGACAAGAGATTGACCCTCTAGTTAACACAGATCGTGTCTTGCATCTCGTTAGCCTCCCCGACAACAGCATCAAAATGTTGGTGTCAAGGTATGAACGAATTATCCACTCCTTTCCCTACATTAATGTATCAATCCGAGTGCATATTATTTTCAAGGCAACACACAAGGTATATGTAGGGGCAAGCTTACGATCTACCCTCAACCAAGGGTTCGTGGTTGGCAATCAAAACATTGCTGAGACATAAGTAAAACTCAACTGCAGAATGTAAAAAGGTATTCACAGTTACCTAAGAGATCTGTAGCAGCAACAAGAAAAGACACAGCAAATAGAAAACACACACAAAATAAACGAAACATGTAGCACCTAATCAGAAGAGCGGGCCCAACTCTCTGATCAAGGCTACATTACTCACAGTGAACGATAGGTCAACAAAGGGTTTATATCTTATTAATCTGAATAATGTTTTTACAATATCATACCAAGGTCCCCTTGATATAGGAATGACCCATCTTTTATACTATACAAAGTAGAATAATTCTCCCCGAAACCAAGCAACTATATGCCCAAAGGTATACATCAGTTGTATCACAGCACTAGCATTGAGAGAGCCAAGAACAAGAGTGATCAAAAACAGGATGAGAGCAACTACAATTAGTTATTCTATCTCATCGTGCTCAATCATCTACTATGAATCGTAGAACTGATGTGATATGCTGTGTGGTCAACTCCTGTGCTCAATAATCTGCGGTCATCACAAGTTCTAGTGGGTTGTGTAGGTGGAAACCTTCATGAATATACTTCATTAATTAAATATCCCAAGAGATGATAAAGGGGAATTACCTCATATTGTTACACAACAAATATATGTGAATGAATGCAAAAAGGGTGTAAAGACGAGTGGAAATGTAGGGAAAAGATAGGTCAATTTGGTGCCCAACGTCATCTACCAACCTAAGAGAATAAACCCCCTTTGACTCATATTAGCTTCACGCTCCACTTCCACATTTCACAGAGACTTTACACTTTATACAAAAAGATATTGACTTTTACTCAAAATTTGACCCCAAGGAACCTATCCCAACATGACCCCAACACAAATTGGGTGACTTTCCCTCTAGTCACTCAAATGGCACAACAATATTTTCCTGGAGTTCGTGGAACTCCACCTTTAGCACCTACAAATTAGTAGTAACTTACACTGTGCCTTGTTGTACCTCTTCAACCAACTTTTCTGTAGTAGGACCTTCCACTGTGAGTCCCGTCATCCTTTGCGTTTGTTGGATGGTATTCAACTTTTCTTGAACTGATAGAGTGAGTCAGCATGCTTCCTCTATCGATGTATGCATCCTAGCCCTCAAGATGGCCTATTTCCATTGCATTTCTTCAATCATGGTCTGAAGCTCTTTTCCTTCCTGTAGCTGGGCGAAGTGCTGGACTGGTGTAAAAGTGTGCGCAGCTGACCTGATTTCGTAAAAATTCCACTGCTTCTCCTGTTTATCTGTACAAATCTTCTGTAGAGTGGGGTCCTCCTGTAGACATGTCCAAAATTCCATGGCCTGTTCAAAAATATCTGTGAAATCCTTAATTGTTGTGTTCAGAGTGGCCATTCCCTCTTTAATTTCTGCTTCGCGATGTTCCCAGACTTCTGGCAGAGTGGTCGACTGCAACTTTAGTGAAAATTCCAATATCTGCGTGTGTAACTCAAATCATACTCGACCAATTTTCTCCTTTGATACCCTGACTGTTGCAGCCAATTTCTGAATCTTTGCTACTGACTCTACGTCTTTGGGGATGTTTAGTTCTGGCAATATATTACATGCCTTTGTAATGGCTGTCTCCAAGGTTTGGCATTGTGTGGCCATTTCTTCAATTTTCTTTAGCATCTGTGCCTTTTCTATCAAGATCTAGTCATTGTTGGTCTCCACTTTGTTGACTCTTAGAAGCATGTGATACTCCGATACCCTTAGTTCATCGAATACTCCTTGGTGTAGTTCATGGATGGTCTTGATAGGGGGGGCACGAGATTCACACCCGAGTCCTTAAGCTATGCCAACTGAGTGTTTCCTTCTTCTGGCTATGGGTGCAGGGACCCCTCTAGTAGTGGAATGACTCTAAGATCTAGATTCTGATCAATATCCAACACAGTCACACTCACTTCCTGCAAGCCCTCTTGAATCCCACTCGCTTGACCAACGCTCACTTGCAACCATCCCGTATGAATTTTCAGGTCACATAGATCCTTCTCCACATTCCCTACTGCCTGTAAGTAGTATTATTCAAACTACTGCCACAATTCCACATGGTGTCATAGACCTTATCTCTAATTTCATCCAAGTCCCCCTCAGTGAGGACTATTGGATCAATGTGTGTGTGCTTGTCTATTTTCTTCTTCTTTCTAGGTCCGAAAGTTGTCTCCTTGGGCCGCTTTAGGAGTTTAAAGGGAGTGATCTGCTCCTCTCCCCCACCTCCTTTGACAATATATTCCCTTTTTTACTCATTATGCTTGGAAGAGGACTCCTCAACACCAATAGTCGTTTCCTTAGGCACCCGGTCTTTCTCAGTAGTTGCCTTAGCAGCAGCTGCTTTAGCAGCAACTTCCTTATTTTGTTGCGCGGCTTTCTCTCAAGATGTGGCCTGCTCAACCTCCTTCTACTTCTACGCTGTTGTCACCTATGCAGAGGAACTTTCCCCAACATTTCTTCTACTTGTGCCAAGAATTGATGGCTGCAGCCACTCTCCTAGCCATTTCCCCACAATCTCTTGTGCACCAACCTCACTCACTAGGTACGACAACATGTACCATGTCTTCTTTGGATCCTTCCTCGCATGGATAAGCACATTATGAAAATTTGTCTTGAACTCTGCATCAGCCTCGAGTTGCTCAAATAGAGTTTGTGATAGCCTTGGGCTCTTGCTAATCACCATGTGAAGATCCATATCGACTAGTGCCCAAAACATCAATGTAATGGCATAACCCATTTTTCACTCAACAACATCTTAATCCAAGTTTTCAAATATTTTAAGTACTTACCTATTGGTCCCTTGAAGAACCTGTGCTTTGATTCACTATAGTTGATGCTCATATCAGTCTCAATCTTAGTGATGTGTCCTCCAAAGATACAATCAATCCATTGATCAATGGCCTATGCGATGTTATTTTTTGAAGCTTCCAAGTGCTTCATCAGCTCTAGGGTCCACACCATAGGATAGTCAAGCCTCCACGTAACCTGACGATCCACTAATCTAGACAACCACTCATGTATTTCACAAGGGAAGAAACAGAAGAAGGCTTTTGTCTTGTTGGCGTATAAGTACCTATTTAGCCAATGTTCGTTGGATAGCTACGGGTTTCTGTATTCCTAAGCTGCAAACGCGTGCAACTTCCGATCATTCCAATTTTCGATTTCTTTCTTAGTAGGGAACCACTTATTCAACATCACACATTTCTCAGACAAATTATCAACAAAAAAACCATTTATTGGCTTAATGGGGCCTAACCTAGGTTCAACATTATCTGTGCCAACCAACAAAACCCTAATTTCTTGTGCTTTCAGCAACGACCTGTGTAGCGCAAGCTACAACCTCACCCGAAGCAGTATTGGGGGATGAAAAAACCACGTTTCTTCATCCCGAGTCTTGTATGATAGGTTCCTACAGTCCTTATGGCTTATATGTACTTTTGCGCACTCTTAACCCTTCCAAACAGATAATTACTATAAATGCGCTGAAACAACTTCTAGATCTTTGCGAAGGTCCTTGGCTAGTCTTAACATGCATTAATATTACATATCTACCATTTTCACATAGCAAATAGTTTCATGTAAATCATAACACAAAGTGTAGATACATAAACTTGTAGAAATAACAAATAGTACACAGATGCATTCAAATAGGCTCAAGACTGTATTTCTTAAGTATAATAATTCAAGTACAGAGTTCTTTTCCTTGCACATTTAGCT
Source organism: Pinus taeda (assembly GCA_000404065.3). Taxonomy (NCBI): domain Eukaryota; kingdom Viridiplantae; phylum Streptophyta; class Pinopsida; order Pinales; family Pinaceae; genus Pinus; species Pinus taeda. The sequence goes on along the minus strand of APFE031742581.1, from coordinate 84,679 downwards.
ACAGGGTCCTGCACACTCATCTTGCAAACTTACCAAGGTCTCCATGCACTCACCTGCAGGAGCCTTCTCCTTTCGCCTAAGTATAGGAAACAAACCTTTCTTTCCTTAGCTTCTTTCCCTTACAAAGATTCTTCTCAAAAAGTTCAATACTTAAACACGCTATGACTCATCTATATATAGCATTTTTCTTACAATACCATCATGGTCCACTGGCCATAGACGTCTCTCAAAAACCTCATATCACCTACCCACAAAAGGGACTAAACCCCCTTTGATTGATGCTAGCTTCACACTCTACTTCCACATTTCACAGAGACTTTACACTTTATACAAAAAGGTATTAACTTTTACTCAAATTTGACCCGAGGGACCCTATCCAAAGAGAATCAAAATAAGTCAATACTGACAGCTCCAACAAGGCATCAAAGACCTACAGGTACAAGTGAGTCTAATTCAAGCGAGTGTGATTCTCGCGAGCGAGAATAAAAAAAAATGTGGGAACGACAAGTGCGACACCAAAATTACCTTCGACGTTGGTGGTGATCACAGAGGTCTGTGCAGTGCCCATACCAAGATCGCCAACCAACTACTGAGAAGCTGGTTGAGGAGGTTTTGTAGGCTACCACTTAGTGCACAACAGAGCTTCAAGCCTTCAAGATAGACTTTAGTGGACTTAAAGCATGCATCAAGGACGTATCGGTGGAGTGACTCAGGACGAGTCATGTCTTTGTGTTGGGGGCTTGTTGGGATGGGGACCTCCAAGTCTAATTTTTGTCTAAAGTTTGAATCAATTTTGATGTAATATTGTAAATTCTCTGCATTTTGAGGAGTGGAGTGCAAATAGTGTAAAAGGTTAAGAGTCAAAGGCCCTTTTACGTAGGTCAAAGACCCTTATTTTGTAAAGGGATGGGTTGTTTTGATTTTCGCCCAGGGGTCGCAAACCATGGTAATGTAATGTGAAACCTATAAAAGGAAGTAATCTAGGAGTCATTAGGTAGCTTTTTGGAAGTGTATGAATGAGATTTTGAGTCTGTAATTTTGTATTCTAGCAAAGGGCAAGGGTCCTACAGCTGAGTGCACGAATACCTTGGCAAGTTCACAGCTTAGTGTGTAGGCCCTTGCAGCTATGGGTGCAGGGTGAGAACAAGTGTATTCATTGAGGATGAAGTAATAAACCATATTTGAAACAATTCCATTTATTCTCTGCATATTTATGTGTCTCTGTGTTTATGCTCAGTTATGATTCGATTCTCTGTAATATTGTTTTAATTGCATGGTGAAGATCCAAACCTACTTTTTATAACAACTTATGCATGTTATAAAAACTAAGACAGGATCATAGATATTTTAAGTGTAAATCACTTTAAGTCCATGATTCTGAATATAAGGGTTTGTGAAGGTCAAATTGGGCCGTAGATTAAAGAAACATCTCAATGCTACATCACATAGCTTTTTAGATACAGAAAATTGTTTCTAGCATCTCCTAATACTGGCTCGGGTGAGATTGTATTCTGTACTAAGCAGATTGTTGTCGAAAGGGCCGGTAGTGTAGGGTTTTGTTGGTTAGTGTAGCTAACTCGGATTCTGGGTCAAAGCCCCCTCAAGCCAACAATATATGACAAAATTAATAATTATTAATGTAAATGAATACTATAGTCCAAGAATAAAAATATGACTAAATAATAAGTAAAAAAAGTATGTGAATTACTCATTTATGTTAGTAATTTTTAATTGTGTCACTTCAAAAATGGAAAATTGCAATTTTGATACTATAGTGTTTCATTTCACTATAGAGGTCTTTGAATCCATATACAATGTTAAAATTCTCAATACCCTTTTGTCTCTAAATTCTAACACTGCAGATGGATTCAGATAATCTCAACATCAGTTTGACCATCTTTCGTCGTCAGGGAAAAGTCCCCCCTCACCATTTCATCTAGGGAGGGTGAGGCCAATGGCACTTGAGATGAAGGACAATAAAAAAAAACAAACTGAAGGTAGTTGTAACTTCTGAAACTTCTAAAATCCACAAAAATGTCATAGCATATTGCATGTCTTTAACTAATCTCTATAAGGGTGAAAGGGAAACCAAACTCAGAGCTAGAGAACCCCAAGAAGAGTTTTTCAAACCCTCACTAATGCCCTCCAAGCTTTTTCTTAATGAAACTAGAGGACCCAAACAGTACGCAATTGCAGGAGGGGTTAGGGCCTCTGAATCACTAGATGACTGCCCTATAAAATTATTAACTTTTCTTTCTAAAGACCTAGTAGGCCCAAAAATTGAGGCATGCGAACCTTTCTATCTAAATTATAAATGAGAATGGATAAAATGCTTGTGACCAGCCCAAATTTGTTGAAAACTCCCTCCTAGAATGCATCATCCACCAACTCCTCATCCTTCATGTAGGTCTGATAGTAAGAAACCAACATCTCACCTGAAAAACATATTTGATGAGTATTTGTGTGTCTTCAAAGGGTTTATCATGACAATGATTTATGTACCTAAAAAAATATACATCACATAAGTAAAAATCTCAAGGTTATCATTAAATCTTCTTTTTCATTTTGACAAGGATATCAGAGCCTAAGATTGTCTAGATCCCATTCACTCTTTGTTAAAACTATGCCTCTCTCTATTTAGAAACTCCACATCCCTTTATTTGCCTAGAATGTTTCCATAGGCCTATAGGGTTTCTCCATAATTATTGAATTTTTCTCCCATGGTAGAGATTTTTTGATGTCCTCTTTAACATTTCGACTCCGTAAAAAAAAGGAAAAAGAAATCATAACTATAACTATAATTACGCGATAGGAATTCCTTTTGAATCAGTTCACTTTATAATTTCTTTGACCATGATATTTATGAGAAATAGAATGGAACTGTCAATGTTCTTCTGGAAGAGGCGATGCAATGAATTCTCAAAGAAGTTTGAGACACTATGTTGGGCAAGAAAATTCCTTCACATTTGGGAGGTTGGCACTGGGAGAACATAACAGTTGTGATATTTGGCAAGAGTATAGGACTATTATTTGTAGAGGCGAGGAATCGAATCTAGGGTATCCAAGAAACAAGTTCTTTGAAACTATTGTTATAGGCCTCCACTATCTTAATATATATGGTGAGGTTTGTGGTTAGCAACATAGGTGCTTGTTTTCGAGGCAAGTTTATTCCTAATACAAGAGCTTTTCAATCCTTGTGGTTAGTGGCACTTGACTAAAGTAAAAATATCATTGTTGTGCCATGATAAGCTTCAATAAAAGTGTCATGCATTCATACATTTTGAAGATATCCTTTCCTTGGTAATTTATTTGGATTAAACATGCATTTCCCGCCATCTTTCATGCCTCTTGTGTGGAATTTCAGAGATTTGATGAAACCCCTATCCCATAAATATAGATATAAGTTTTCATACATTTTAAAGATATCCTTTTTTCGGTAATTTCATTGGAATGAATCTAAATTTTCTCGCCATCTTACATGTGTGTGGAATTTTGGAGATTTGATGAAACCCTTATCCATAACTACAGATACAAGTTTACATATGAAAGTTCACATGTAACATTACATGTCACCACTAGGGTTTTATGTCTCAATGATTTCTATTAAAGAAAAATCCTATCCCATCTTAAATCGATATTGATATTGCTTTTTGTTTTATGCAGGTTTCATTCTAGAGATACCTGAAGGCCTTCTTGTACTCTGGTCGACCTGAGTGATGATATGAAAATTCAAGGTATCAGATCGATTAGGTAATCATGGGTTTGACAAAATCTTGTTATCTAGTTTTTAACCTATTTAGTTTTGGATGTTACTATGTGCAATCCACTCCTACTTCATGGAATGAAGTTTTGGCAACTTTGTCTGTTTCTTTGGATAAGATAGAGGGGTTTGATGAACCATCAGTCTCAGCATGCCAACACCAACAATTACAGCCAATAAAATGCTATATAATGCAATCTTTTATTATGGAAAATGTTGGTTGAACACTTTCTCAGATAAGCCATGTCTCACTAATTGTCGATGCATGAATTTTATTGGATTCTCAAAATCAGTAGGGCAGAGGTTTAGCTAATGCATGCTATTTAACTCGAGTGGGTTTATGAGAGGATATTGTAGTTTGCTTTCTTAACTAATTGCACTTAATGACTACTTAGTAATTACTAATGAGTTAATAACACTTCACTAAATGTACTTTAACATATGTTACCTTATTCCATCAAATTACAATATTGGAGTGTTTAACACTCCAACATTTTTAATTTACTAATTTCCCTTTTTCGCCCTTTCGTCTGGATAGTCTCATATATAGGCCATGTCAATTTTGCTTTTACCTAAGACTTGAATAAGATGGAGTTTTCTCAATGGCTAAGACTGCATTGTCAGGGAATATGGGGTATGATGAATTAATTTTGAGATTCTTTTTACATATTATATATGGTTTATAATGATAATAATAATGTTGTCTATATACTTGAATATTTCATTTTTTTTTTATTAAAGTATTTCAACTATCCTTAAATGAAATTTAGCAAATGAAAGATTACCGAGAGATTTATCTTAATTTTCATTTATTAAGTCCATAGAAAGAAATGAAATTTTTGGAGGCACAATTTCTTAAAGTTTCAAATGTAAAAGTTTGCAAGTTTTCATTGTAAAAAGATTTACACTTCAAGACATTTGATCTCTCATGCTCTTGTTAAATTGGTACAAAATTGGTAATATATAATATACTATATATATATATAATATATAATATATAATATATATATATATTATAATATATATATATATATATATATATATATATATACATATATTGTAATATCACACACACCCACACCACACCACACACATATATATATATATAATATACACAATACATCATCATACATACTACATAATACATATATATTATATATATATTTTCTTCCAAGTAAACCTTCCCTGGCATTATAAAAATTAAATATTAAAAGATATATTATATATATATTATATATATATATTAAAATCTCAGATTATGAAGGATACTGGTAAGCTATAATTCAAATCCTAAACAAGTATTAATCTCTATGTGTCACAATGACATAATCCATATGCCCCATAGAAGAGGAGTGCCTTTCATTAAACCCAAAGTTTCTACTGATTTTGAATGTATACTTGCGCTACTAACTCTCATGAGAACTCATTCATTCCTTCATATTTCGACACAACCTCTAATATCATGCTTTGGTGGAGTTAGTGACAATTTATCGACTTCTTCAAATTTTCCCGAACAGATGCCAAGGCAAGACACGAACCTACAAAGAGACAATGATGGTGGAATTCATGGAAGAATTTATTATCAGAGGCTAGTAACACCAAGCCATTGACAACTGATACCCTCAAGGATATTATTCCACAAAAGGATATTGAAATACCCCCTCGATCTTCATCTATGGATTCTCTAGTTTCGCATCTAGGGACTACAACATTTAAATATTTGTTGAAGGCCACAAAGACAAGGAAACTCAATGGGAGAAAGTAGGTTTAGGATTATAGAGCTTTTGTTCATGGTTAGTATTGGCTTGATCTTCTATTCAAGTCTCAATGAGGGTAGCTTACAAATACGATTTTACTCTTCAACTTGTCCCACAATAAAGTCTGTCATGTGCTCAATCGTGCAGTAGAGCGTCTAAGCCAATCCAACTCTTGCAGCAGTGCTTATGCGTTTGCACTATCATGATTTTTTCATCCAGGTATCCCCATTTTTTTGTTAATTATGTATACTTGTTTCGTGGAAGAGAACATTTTGGCTGATTTCCATAAAAAATCAAACTTCACCAGAATCGATCACACGACCTCTCGTGAAAATTTATGCCTTGAATGGTACTACTGGGCTTAATTGTATATATGTGCTTGGGTGTTTTATTTGGACATTTTGGGATTTCGATGCATCAATCCTTTGTTGGGTGTTTAGCCTGATTATCTTCTTTATTTAGAGGTATCACTGCATTGGACCCTAGTTGCTAATGTGTCAGCAATCCCATCCATAATATTTGCGTTGTAAGGGGGGTCCAAGGGGGGCAACGATCTTTGGACGGGCCCCCCCCCCCCCCCCCCCCGCCCCCACCCCAGCAGAGGATCTGGGATAGTTCCCTCGAAGTTAAAAATATATGTAAAATTTCCTTGTAAAATGTTGTAATTTCGTAGTCAATCTAGGTTGTTCATTAAGTAGAGGTCTAATGGTATAAGTTATGTATAATTTAGCTTTTTTTTCCCTAGAAAGCAGCCCCTCGATATACATGAGGGAATTTTATTGCATCTATGTAGATATGTATTCTAAGTGAGAAAGAGAGACGATATTGTGTGAGAGCGAAGAGAGAATTACAAAAAATCTATTGTAGGTTGTATCTTTTCAATTTATTGGAAAATATAAAAGGAAGGACTGGATGTTTCTCATGGACATAGCCCAAATTGGGTGATCCATGTATATCTCCATATCTCTTGTTTTATGTGTTTTATGTGTTTATATTTTTGAAATATGTTTTATGTGTTCCATTTCTCTTTAATATATATTTTTCTAACATCCTTATTGCTAGGTCCAATGTTGAATGGATGGCGTCGGGCCATTCCAAATTGTAGGGCTTTGATGTCATAGAAAATGCTAAGAAAAAACTCGAAATAATTTGTCCCATAGTCGTTTCCTTTGTGCAAATCATTGCATTGGTAGCCAGACATGCCATGGCATTGGTACACTAAAGCCTTAAATCCCTCTCATCATATTTATTTACCTTTGGCAGACACATTGCATTTAACACTGAGTAATTCTCTAGTGAATAAATTGTTAGAGTAATGGACCCAATTATGATGTACCCAAAGGTTTTATCTGCATCAAATCTTGTTGTTCTCAATGGTAGGCCAATATCATTCTTCCATTAAGCTAAATAGATTAATGGATAAAGATCCACTTGATTTGTTATACATTTCATAAAATGTGATTTAGGATTGTGAGCATAATAATGATTAAATATTTAATAAAATAGGAAATAAAAATATTTACTTGTGATGCATAGGACAGAGTAAACTTGAAAATAATATCATCCATGAACCTTGAAGGAAACTGGCTAGTGAAGCCAAGGTCTTGATGTCAGACAGGTTAGAATTGTTTCAGTATGTGTTATATGTCACTCTGAGGTCATGGGAAAATTTTCAGTATATAGAAAGGTATAATTCAAACAAATATATAAGTACCAAGTAATGTTGCAGTTTTTAAGTGACAGGTACTGCAGGATGGAACAATCTATGCCAATAGATCAAATTTGCCCCTTCAAGGTTATGGGTATATAACAAGAATAGGGTTGGTAGGAAGGTTGGAAAGTTGTCGACCATGTAAATTCTGGCCATTTCAAGGTTTTGGGCATAATATCTATACGTGGAAAGAAGTTACACAATTACGCAACAATAGACAAGCACCAAAGCAATGTTGTATTGATTGCAATGCACACCAATAGATATGTTGGTTCTAGTCTGAGATGCTTCATAGTATTCAAATTTTATGGTGTGTTTCCTGCTATCTATTTCATTTAATGCAACATTGTTCCTTTGTACAGTCTAAGCAGTCTAATCATATTTATTGCAATAAATAAATATATGTGTGTGTGTGTGTGTGTGTGCATGTGGATTTTCACAGTTAACAATATAATGTTGAAAATAATTTCTAGAGTATTGTGTGCTCTCATTGAGGTGTTCAACATTTTGGGGGAGCACTTAAAACATCTTCGAACACTTAAATATAAGAATGAAGTGTTCCCACACAGAACTCCAACAATTTTTTTCTCAACATCACCTTTTTTTTTTAACTACTAATATTTAAAATTCCTGGAAAATTAACAAATTATCTACATCATTGAGATTTAAAATTGCTTAGATTATTAAAATTTAAATGAAAATATAAAATAACTTTTATTAAGAGATATTTCATACCATTCAAATTTTTTGTTTGGCAAAAACGACTAAAAATATATTAAAAGGATGATGATTGACATAGTTAGCACCAATACAAGAAAGGTGACCTTGGAGCCAAACATTAGAGAAATTTCTTGCTCTAAAGACCTGGATATTTTGTGGACTTTGAAAAGTTTTTTTTTTCCAATATTTTTTTCATAACCTGGAACACGTGAGAAAATGTGAACAAACTGTGAAAATAAGAGAGTGCAAAAACAACAAGTGGTTAAAACAAGTTTCAATGTTGGTCACAATGGGCTGCAGAGATTGAGTGCCCTTTTTCTTCTTGGTTGTTTTTGTTTGTTTCTCCTTTGAGTTTTGAACATGCAGTATATGTTTCTCGAGTTTCTCTTTTCCTTAAGTCACTCAATTATAATTAAATGATATACAAACAAAAAATACATATAAAATTCTGTATAGTGTATATTGATGACAAGTATATTCAAATTTTAATGAAAATTGTCAAATGAACCACCTTTTCCATATGATTTTCTTTTCTTCGCCATCTTTATTTTTTCCATCTTTTAGCAGAAATCCTTCTCCAAACCTCTCCCTATATAATCAAAACACAATCTCTTTTAGTGCATCGCTCTCTTTTGTCACTATACAATCTTCTTTGAGTGCATCACCCTCTTTTGGGTAACACTTTATTTCCACCATGTCCATTTTGAATGGACAACCCACCTCAGCCATTACCTCTTCAACTATTGCATGATATATTGTGTTGCAAATCCACTTCACTTCGTATTCAACATTAATAACCTTTCGGCGTTCTTAAGCATTCCAAATCAACGCCTTCAAGCGAAGTCAACACTAAAAAAATCTATCTTCAAACTATTTGAGTTTTAGAAATTTCAAGTCTGTGATGAGGAGGTTGAAAACAAGTCTGTCAACACTTCAACATTTTGATCTTAGACATAGAAAAATGCGAGCTTTTCTTGATATATAATTCAATCAACCTTTTGGAGCATACTTGTAGTTTCTTGCTCAATTATTTTTTTAATTTTCAAGTCCTTTTACTAGTTTCAAATCATTTTTTTACTTGAAGGCTAACTTAGACAATTTCTTGTATACTTAAGACTTCAACAACAACAAAAATTGATTTTCTTTCTTTTAAAAATGTCCAAATAGGACATGTCTTGAATACAAATTTTCTGAATCTTATTGGATCATGAAGAAACATGCACGATAAAAAATAAAATAATAATAATAAATACATAAATAATTATTTTTACATTATGAAAACTGATACTAGTTACATTTTCAACATAAGCCTCCATGCAATAAACCATGCAACCCCAAGTTGTTTAAGGCTCAATGCTCTTCTTTCGAATTCCTAATAGTCCTCCAATGCAAGGTGTCCTTCGAGGAAAGAGATCTCCCTTCATGTGCTTCTTACATGAAGTGACCAAGCTCCATAGGTCTCCTACACTCCAAGGAAGAATGTCATTCAAGTATTCATACAAGATCTGGACCTCAAAAAGTCCAGTATGAAAGGCCATCATGCAACACCAAGGATCAACCACACACCATGCAATTTGAAACGACTATATTATGTAGTTTTTAAAGTGGAAAAGTTGGTTTGGATGTTTCAGAAGCACAACATATAATGGATGGCCTAGATTGGCAAAGCGTTGTTAAAGATATTGTGGCATCTGTGAAATGGTTGAAGGAAAATGGTTAAAAAAAGTGAGTATAAAATTTTAATAACTTTGAACCAAAATATATTCATCAATAACATTTCCCCATCTTGTGAGGTGGCTAAAGAAAATGTTGTTGATGAATATAACAATGTCTTATACCCTCTTATGACATAGCCTTAAAGAGTAATGTAAATACTATAATTACATGAATTAAAGTCAAGAACTAAAGGTGTTTGATGTTCATAATGGATGTAATTGTGGTTTGGTTTCTGTATAAAATATTGACCTCATTTCACAACTACAAATAATAAACTCACACTCACAAGTCAATTTCTCTTACATTACTACAAGAGTTTTGAAACTTGATGATCCAAGGCTAACCTCATTTCCAAACATGTCTTCCTTTGTCTCAGGACAATGTATATATGGATATCCAGAGGGAAATTTCTCCTATTTCAACTTGAATTTTTAAGATCCTAACATGATAATTAATGATAAGACTTCTGAAATCTCAAGTTTTACACATAAATTTTAATCGGAAATATGTTGTCACATGGACTATTTTGTTTGGGATCTATAATTTTCCATTATCGCTGGGGAAAATCTAGATTCGATCATAGATATTTCTTGTAACTGAGGAAGATGGGAAAATTAACATGTTATTGCATCAGAATTAATACCCATCCTTTATTTAATTTCGATGTGAAAGCCTTATAACTTAGTTTGTTGCTGAAATTGGTTATTTTTCTATAATAATAAATAAAAAAATTTGTACTTTCTTCTGATAATAAATTGCTACCCCAATAAACATTGTTTGAACTTTGCCAAAGCATTTATAAGGGCCAACATTTGTATATCTTAGATAGATAATGAATTCTCCTCATTGGTCAACTTCCTTTTTTCAAATGGAATTATTTTGCATGAGGACAACTATAATTTTTATGCTTGATGCACATTCCACTTGAATAGGTTGTGAAAAATTTGTAAGTACAAGTACAGGGTAAAAATTCAGTACCTTCTTCTGGTGCTAGAATGTGTGTTTTATTGTCTCTGTCCATTTTATGTCATCCTTTTTTGTAACATCAGTGAGGAGTGCCATGAGGCCTCTAAATCACTTAGAAGAGCTCAAAAATTATGTGCAGTCTACATCATCAATGAAATCCCTTCAATTGTGTCAAATTATTTGGCACGGGCCAATGAAGATTGTTGTGAATCATTGTTGGGCAACTTTAACTATGTTTTCAGTGATGATGTGTTGTAGATTTTTTCTTTATAACTTCAAACTTTATTTGAGAATCCATAGCTAATCAATTCCACCCTCAAGTTAATCTTGGTAGAACGGAGTTATTTCTTCGTTAAAATGATTTTAGGAGCTTGGTTGGATATTTCCTAACGCTATGTTCTTAATACCTTAAATGAGTGCTCAAACTTGAAAACATCTTTTTTGTATTTCCAGAGATTTGTTGTTGAATTTCCAGGGCTAGTTTAATGCATTGTAAGGGCACTATTTGATATTTGTATCCTTCTTTGTTGGTTGTGATCATATCACAGTGGCAGTGTATACTCCAATAGGGAAAATTCTGAAAGTGTGATGCTTTGTTTTCTTGCAACCCTTATCCAACAAATTTTGTTATAACTATTTTGTTAGAGTTTGAACATTCTTTACTACATATCATAATCCATTAAAGCACTACTTAGACTACTTCATGATATCAAATAATTTGCTTGCAGGTGAATCAAAGTATGGAACTAGATATTAATGAAATGAGTTGGATTATGCCTCTATATTTATAAGTATCTTCGAAGCTAGCTGTCCTGACTGCTAGTTCAAATTATTTGGTTGTTGGGATTTCAAATAGTCGATTCCTTCACAGAATTATTTAATTGAACCCATGCTAGTAGAAAGCTTAACAGCTAATTCAAATTGCATTCTAACATCCTTATATGTACTCCCTGTGTTTCTTGAACTATCTGTAGTTTTCAGACAAAGGAAATTCTTTCTTCCAATTAAAAAAATCATAGATGAATGTCATTCTCTTCTAGAATCACCAATAATATCTGCAAGAGCCCTGGCCATCCTTAAAATGATGAAAATAATTTTCATCCCTCAAAACAATTTTTCTCTTGGAAATGTGAGAGTTAACTTGATAGTGGTGTGACAATCAACAAAAACACATAGATTATTCAAGAGTCTTAGAGTTGTTCAAGGCGATGTGTTTATGAGTACAAAAGAAATGGCCAACTTCTCACAATGATTCCACGTCGTGCAACACTAGCTTAATATTCACCATTAGGTACATGCTTAGTATTCACAGTTCGATACGTATCCTTCTGACTTCATCTGCCTAGCCTATTTTTCTAACTCTAGATAAATCTCCTATTTTTGTGGATGCATGTTATCTCTTGCAACAAATACCGAAATTTGGTTTTTGAATTGAATCCAGCTACATCCTAGTGACTTTTTTAAGCCTCTACCTTTCATCATTGTTCTTATCTTTGCTACTTCATCCCACGTGCCACTTGCAGGAAAAAATATTTGACATGAGGACATACATTCCATGGTTCTGTGGTTGTAATTCCAGAAGTCCATCTGCTACATGTCTACCTATTTCCATCTTTCCATGAATTATGCACCCACCTAGCAATATTCCCCACAAAAGAGGATTAGTTTCAACTATAGTTTTTTTAATAAAGTCTTACACCTCATCGAAGTGCCCAACATAGCCAAGAAGGTGGACTGTGCAACAAATGTTCTCTACTCCATTAGTGACACCATAATCTACAATTATCAAATTGAAATATTTACAACCTTTGTCCACTAGACCAACATGACTGCAAACACATAGCACCCCTATAAAGGTCACAAAATCAAGACAAATTACTGCTTGCATCACCTACCCAAATAATTTGAGAACCCCATACCTTAGCCATGCTAAGCACATCCAACAATTATGGAATTTCATGAAACCACATTTCTTTCAAGAATTTTCTCAAAAGCCTTCAAAGAATCCTCTACTTCCCAAAGTGAATTGTTCTTGCTTTATCCTTATACATGTCAAGATGTCTTGGTACATACTAGATAAGATAAGTGTGTTGTAAGTGTCGAAATCAAGTTCTATGATTTTAACTGGCATGTTATCCCTAATTCTAAATTTCGCCTCTAATTTTCCACTCCTGCAATAGCCATTGATAACATCATTGTAAATAGAAACAACTCGAGTCAACCCCCTATCCAACATATTGTCTAAGAGTAATTCAGTTGCCTCCAACTCTCCTTTTACACATATCCCATTGACGAGTATCTTGAAAGTATCAACATTAGAAACCAGACCCTTCCTGACCATCTTCTCCTTCTCTTTTAAAGCTTACTACATTCTATCTTCCTTGCAATAACCATGAATTAACAGGTTATAGCCTGAAATAGTTGGTCGTAACCCATTATCGATCATGCACTAAATTTTTTTATTAGCTGCATCTGTTTCTCTTTGAATTCAAAGTCATGTAATGAACAATATGCATATGTATGGTTCTAAAAAAATGGCTTTCGAGATCATTTCATCCATTAGAACCATTGTCTCCTGAATTTTGCCTTCCTACAAGTTCCCATGAATTAGTGTGGCATAAATACTATTTTTGGAGTACATTACCTTTCCTTAGTATTTGAATAGAAATATTCTGAGATTATTGAACAACCTTTTCATTGAAAAATTTGGTAGGAGGAGGAAAACCTTTGTGAATCATTTCCTCCAAGAACTTCAATGCCATCCTTAAATTCCCACTATGGCAATGGCTGCATATAATCTTGACATAGCTACTATTTTTGGGAGTCAAAACCCTTTCCTATTTTTCATTAAACCATTCATTTTCTTCTTCTACCTGTCCTCTTTCATACAACCATTCAATCAGTGTAGTATATGCAACATTCAATACTATACCTTTTCTAAAAATGTCATCATGGATTTTGTCTAGCTGTTCAACATTGCCCTTGAGGCAATTGATCTCCACAACTGTAGAGAAAATTGTTGTTGTAGGAACTAATCCTTGGTCTAACCTTTGAAATATAAGATTATTTACTTCCTTTATCATCCAATATTACAATATATGCTACTGAATGAATCATAGCTAGTATGTCAAGGAGAAGACCATTTTCTAGTGTCAGACCATGTAGCTGTGTAACATGTCCAATGCTTCCCTTCTACAAATGAGTTTCAATTATAACTATATAAATTTCAAATCTCGGTTTCAATCTCCTTTGTTGAAATTTTTGTAGGAGGTAGTTAGCATCCTTAAAATTACCTATCCTGCAAAGAACTTTGATAAGTTCACTAAGTTTTAATTTGAGGCACAAAGCCTCCTTGTGAAATGAGATCATTAATAAGATCAAGAGTCTCTGACGCTTTAGTTTCCTTGTAATATCCATCAGTAAGTAAATCATAGTTAAAAAAGTCAAGAACGTAACTTGTTTGATGGATGGCTTGTATAATTTTTGGGGCTTCTAGTAGCTTACCCCTATAACAAAAAGTTTCAACAACATAATCAAGTATTAGTAGTTGGAAAAAATCCCCTTTCTTGCATTTATTTAAATATTTCCATCACTAATTCCAGTTGTTCCATATGATCTAAAGCTTTAAGAAGCATATTGCAACAATGAACGTCACTTGCAAAGACTTGTAATATGTAAGCGACTTCTGGCATTATTTTGTGTTGTGCACAAGTCTTGCTCGGCTTGTTAAGGACTATAGGTATCAATTAGCCCTAATATGTAGAAATTAATGCCCTAAAAATGCTCAAAATTCAGGTTTGATATTTTCATGCAATAACAGAATGATCCATTACAGCCTGTGCATCACTGTACAACTTTTCCCTTATCAATATATGAATCAGAGTTAAGTGAACTTTTATAGTTTGTTGAATATGTTGTTGGTCTAACCAACTGAATAATTTCAATGTCAATCAAACATCATCCTGGATTTCAAGCAATACTTGAATTATAGAACATGGAATCAATTCAGATGATAATTCCTCCAACATATCTCAATGATGTCCCTTCAACAAATTACATATAGTAGCAACATTCCTAGAATTAACATCCTGAGTGTAAACACATTGTTTTTATTCTTCACAAATTTCAGTGTCGAGCTTCTATGAGACTACCTCTACTAAAATATATCTTGTTCTGGTGGCATGATCAAGAAAATAGTTAATCATGTGATCCAAGTATTTTGTCCTTATGGCATCAAACTCTTTCCATCTCCCTAAACTATTTCGAATTTCAAGCCTTCTTAGTGGGCGTATTTTTGCAAGTGTTATGGCTTTAAACATCATATAGGGTTTAAAATTCATTATTTTAGCAACTCTATATAGCCAACATGGCCTCGATTCACAGATTACGATGTCTTTCATACTGGGGTCCCATTTTTGCTTGTGTTTTCCCAACCCATATGTCATGTCAAAAAAAGGATAAGGATGGGTTTTGTACTTGGGGATCTAACAAAACTAATGCCCTTACACCTCATTAATAAAAAGGCCAACACCCAAGAAATACTATTCGCATCATTTTCACTCTTGGTACAGTTATGTGGGTTCAATTAGTTATCGTTGGCTTGTTTTTCATGTTTTGGTTTTATATATAGCTTCCTTCTCACCTAGCATGGGACCAGTTCCATGGAAAATCAATTCTAAAATTTATCCTTCAAAATATAGAAGTATGTGTGGAGGTATTGCTGCAACATTTGCTGGATATTTAATTTTATTGTTTCACAGAGATTCCTATCTTTTATTAATGTGTTGGGCACATCCAAAACATTTATAGTGTATGCCGCTATTGTTGGGGATGCGTTCCTTTTTTTCCTTGCTTTTGTTCCTAAGATGAAAGAACTGACCTTCGAGGAGGTCGATAAATTATGACAAGGGAGATAATATAGGGGTAGTATAGGCAAGGAAGGCTCTTTTAAGAAACCCCTTGTCAATGATCATCATACATTCTAAAGTAGCAAATCAGATGTTGAAATCTCTCATGAGAGAGTGCATTCAAATCAGTTGTTGCAAATCTGTGGATGACATTTTTGAGGTATTATCGGAGAATGAAAAACTTAAATGGCATATCATTGATCATATCAATAGGTTTTGCATAGTAGAATATCAACATGTTTTGCATGGTGTTGGTGTCATAATTTGCACTATTTCTTGATAAGGCATTGTTAATATTTTTGAAAATTCCATTGGATATGTTGGATAATGAATTATTCTACTTATATCACTCATCAACATCCCCTTTGAAAACCTTTTGCATTTCTGACACTCCCCAAATATAGGAATTTTAATTTAGCACTACATTTGCATATGAAAAGGATAAATATTGTATGCTTTCCCTGATTTGGGATATACATCATTTCGCTCTATTAAAGTTACATCATGTGTAGATTAGGTTAGGCACAAACCAAAGGGATTTTTTTCGGTTAGTCTCCTAGAACTTGTTGTGGTCCAAATGCTTTAGGTATCGGTATTTGCATACTGTTGTTTTTTGGAATGATGATCTTCAACTAGAAATACAAATATAGACTAAAGTAATGCATCACGAAGCTGAGTTTGGAGTTGTTGCACATTGGAGGTACAAGGAGGGTGAGGAAACACACTCTTCCTTCATTGCTCAGATGGTTGAGTGGGCATGATGGGTGCTAATGTGGAACAATGATATTATGGAAACTAAACTATGGTCATCTCCCTAGGATGCAAACATGATACCAACTTTCCCTTTCCCTTCTCATAAAGGTGGTTACCCACATGTGGATAAATTATGTAGCCCACCATGTGGCACAAATGGTAGTGTCCTTCTAATTATGTTGGAAGATGATAAAGCGAGTATAATTTTCTTAAAAACACCATATTATGATGTAGTTTCTTTGATATATGCTTGTTTTGAAATTCATTTGCTAATCTTTTACACAATTTTTTATGTATGTTGTTTGAAATTTCTACTATAAGTTGGGAAAAATACTAAGCGGGGGGTGAATAAGTGTTTTAAAAAATCACAACAATAATTTTCTTATCTGAAATGTATACACGACTTAACTGAACCCAACTAGCATATATACACGACCATTGTAAAAGAAACTAGTGTATTCTCAGTAAACTTGTAAAACAAGTAATTACTTATCTACTAATCTTTGGACCAAAATGTAGAAGATTTATCAGGCATTTGATAAGTAAAACATGTGTAGTAAGAACTGAATAAAGTATCACACATATGTAAACACACATGAACACCAGGATTTAAGGTGGTAACCCAATAAGGGAGAAAACCACTGTTGTTGTCATCTTTGTCTTCAAAAATTATTAATATCAAAAACTTCTTACATTCTTGTATTGGTGTAGACTCATACTGGTACGCAGGAACCCACCTACTCAAGGCTATGACCTTCACTTATTGTCCATCTCCTACTAGAAGGGAGCTCCAACCCCCTGATCTAATCACTAACTACTACTAGCAGGAAGCTTCCACTTCCTCACTTAAGGCTCCAAACCTTAGCAACATCCATGGACCATGTTTCATAAAATTCTCAGACTGGATCTAATATCAATATTTATGCTTAATAATCACTGAAATAAAATCATCAATCTCTAACACACAGAATCAACCAATCACTGAAAACCAAACAGCTGACGCTTAATAAAAACTCAACCAATCAATTCGAGAAATTATATCATTGTAACCAATACACAGAACTAAAATCAGAGTACTACATCAATACACAAAATCAACTACAATCCTGATCATTCATTTTCCAAAATGTATATTCTTCTCCACTTAAGGCAACACGCATGCATATGTGCCTTTTTGTAGAGAAACCCACATATAGATATTGATATACTGAAAAATAAAAACTTGACCACTGCAATTTCTAGGAAGAACACTAAATCATACTTATATCTACTACAACACTCTAAACCAATCACAAAACTGTCTCTGATCTTCAATCACAACCAACAAGTAATATTAACATTCTTCAATCAATTAATGACCAAATTCAACTTCATCATTCAATAATATCTACTTCACACATTATCACTCAACCCAGATCAACATGAGGACATCATTGATAGGTAGTAAAGAAATAGCAGCTTTGATTAGGTTGAAAAGTCATTTCTAAACAAAAACCCCTTGCATTATATACACGACTTTGTAGAAGTGAACTTGCGTGTATCTGCAAATTTTGACCTAAAGTTGTGCATCTCTTTAGAACTTTTGAAAGACCCAGATCATAATAATCAGAGATAAAAACATGCATCAGTACATAGATCCAATCAATCCTTGAGTATATCATACAATGAGAAGTCATTTCAAGTCTCATGATCCTGATCCATCATTGTATTGCATAATTATTTCAAATCAATGTGACAATTATGGCCCTTACAATGAAAATATACTTCAAATTAAAGTATTCATCAAAAACCATTTCACCCACGCACTTAGCATTCTGATATTCACATCTTTATATAGTTTAGCCGTTATCCCATACCACGGGTGAAAACTACATTAGTATTTGTGGGAATCTTTGACGGGATCAATATTTGTTGTCATGTTCATTACTATGGGCCAATACCATGGTAATGACCCCTGGTTTTTAGAATATCATGGTGCAAAAACTATACGCTACATTTCTTCACTAAACTCATGTGCATACATGACTTGGCTTAACAGAACCCGTGTATAGTTCTTGAACTTCGAACATTATCATTCCTCTAAACTAAATATTCTAAAATGTCATGCGTTCTGCCACATATGTATTCATTCTAGTATTCTGTTGTATTCATTCTATCACCTCTGAAATGACCTATTAATTATGTTACAGGTGAGTTGCAATCAAGGACAACACATGCATCATAATGCCAAAAATCTACCCCTTTGGACCTGTTGGTAACTACTTTAGTGTTTTGTCACTACAACCTATAAATAACATGAAGCCAAGAAATAAGTTTTTTAAAACATCAAGCTACTTTCCAAACACAACATCAAACTACTCTCCAAACACCAAGCTACTCTACTCAAGGGAAAAGGGCTGACCGATGAAGACTTCCATATATGAACTATTGAATATGAATACTGACCATGCTCCCCCTAAGCACATGTTGAATTATTTTATCATGCTCCCTCTAAGCACATGCTGAAATCTCTGATGGATGTAAAAAAAGTACATGACTCAATGACTCAACTGAATATGACCTTTCTATCACCAAGGACCCATAGTTACATAAATCACCCAACCAAGTGGGATTACATTTAGACATAACCACACAACTACGTGGGATTACATATTTGACATGATCTCAAAAGTCCATACATGACTAAATATGAAAATTATTACATCATAGGTCTTTGCATGGCCTCTACATCAAATTATATACATGATATTTATAACAAAGACCAAAATATCTTAGAAGTAGAAAAATTCAACAACCAGAATGGCAATAATGAATTATATTCTGCAAAGCTAATGCTCCACCTGACCCTATGCTACCCATCAATATCACACTAAGAAAAATCAAATCATAGATGTTAGAAGCATGCTAGAGGCTAAGCTTGAGTTTTTCCCACTATTTTTCTATCAGAGAAAAACATATGTGACTGTGTGAAAAGAAACTTCCGTATATACATGACTATACTTCATGAAACCTGCATATAACCAACAATCTTCTCAATTTTCACTTGTAGACTGAGCAAACTGAATTAACAACAAAATGAGGTAGAGACAACTTCCCAATTTCTTCTCGAGATATTTAAATTCTTCTCTAGGAAGGGGTTTATTAAATATATCAATAACTCGTTTTTTGGAGGGAACATACTCCAATTTAACCTTTTTCTCAAAACCTAGTTACTGATCAAATGAGAACTATTACCTCAAAACAGGTACTCGAGCCCAGCAATCCCAAAAAAACATGAAAAAATAACCCAAAAATAAAAAGTGTTGACACTGCATGACCATTTTATTTTAGAGTAAATTTCCAATATTTTTTAAATATAACAGTAAAAAAAAAAAATCCATTTTATTTGATGTAAAAAACACCTTGGAATCGAAAAGTGTTGATGCCAAAATAATGTCCTTTTTTTACGTTACATTTTCAACATTTTTTAATAATTACGTTAAAAACAAAATATTGTCACTCTAAAAAACTTTAAATTTTAATAATTACGTTAAAAACAAAATATCGTCACTCTAAAAAACTTTCAATTTCCAATGATTTTCAAGCATGACATTAACAATAAAATATCATGTCTTTAAAAATCCTTAAAGTTCCAAAGATGTTTAAGCATGACATTAAATTTAAAATATCACTTCTTTGAAAAACCTTAAAATTCCAACAATTTTCAATCATGGTGCTACGAAAAAATATTTAAAATTGTTTTCAATCATAACATTAAAGATAAAATATCACGACTTAGAAGAACATTAAAATCTTGACTCAACCCGCACATACCCACGATATGTATCAATATGCATTAGCACAACTATCCTAGGTATTTAACTCTACAATGGAGTCAAATATTCATACATAAAATGGTTAAGGCCCTCTTATACAGTTCCTTTGTATTGGAAGCAATCACCCCTTCTAAGCCTCCTATCAAGAGTTTCTATCTCTTCACAGTTTTTGTTTCCACCTTTGTTAAAGTTTTCCATTAAGTCTCCCTTATCGGGACTTTAAACCCTTCGGAACCGCTTATATAATCCATAAGCCATGCATATATAAACCTTTCCCCTTAACATGTATAGGTTACACATACATTTAATCCGTAAAGGCCTTATCATGCTATTTCCTATTGAAACCCATTTACAAAGGAAATACACACATAAACATACCTTTCACCCTTTTGTACGACCTCTGCACAAAAACCGAGGTTAAACCTCATCGCAATCGGCATTCGCTTCCATCGTAGGCACACCACATATATGGTTACATCACCCGTCTGACTCCGATATTTAACTATCGGAACCTTTGAATTATACTTAGTTTTAAAACCTTCAACACAACCCTTACACAAATACAAAGGAATACTCCACCCAACACATATAGCGGACTTCAAATTCATGAAACCCATGATTATATTTGTCGTTGGGTCTGCTTCCTCACTGGACTCTCCATTGTGCCAGCCATTCGATCTCCGATTTGCCGACGCTTCTGAACTTCGATTGGCTATTGCTATAACGGGGATCGCAATATCACAATATTTCTATTGGTCCTTCCCTATGCATTGTCCCATCCTTTTATCTCCTCTGAAATGCAATTGCAATTTAAATCATCGCCATTGATTTGGTCCCGATCCAACGATCCATGATCAATCGACAGTCGCTCATAGATTTCGACGCATCCAAAAGGATTTTGTAGATACGATACGATCTGGATTGTTGATCTCACAGATATAGTGGCTCCTAAGTGATTAACACTTCACTTCTCCACTAATAACTTTACTTAGTTTTTATGCCATTTCCAATGGTTTCTGCAGTTCTTTTGGGTTCTTCAGAGGTCCTTCCACCTTCATTGTTTCACTGTGACTCTTCCTCCTGGCTTCACTTCGCATGCTCCTCTAATTTTTGTCACTTCAAAGCAACTCTGGATCCTTCAAGTGGAGCAATACAATTTTCCAAAATCATTCTTCCTCTCTGTGTGTCCCTCAAACTCTGCCTTCTGCCTCCACTGCTCTATTTCCTCTAAGCTATCTCCCTAGCGAATTCTTGCTTCGCAATTCCTCTCTAAAACTAACTTTGTCTCTTCACTTGGATTCAATGATCCCTTTATGATTCCTCTGAATCATTTTGCTCCTCCGAGTGTTCTATTTAACTCTATTTGCAACCCCCTATTACAGAGCCTACAAATTTAGATAAAATCCAACACTTGAAAGATGCATTCTTCACAGAATCGAGATGATTATATTAACAATATAAACGATGGTTACAGAATGAGGCCTCTGTGCCTCGCACACAGGCCTGTTCTTCAATATTGTGGCCTCCTCCTTTTCTCCTAGCCGTAGGCTTACATATATATTTTTTTGAACACGTAGGTTCATCACACATATATTTATATGGAAACATTGGATCAGATCATTATAAGGGATCCAATCACATCCTTTCCTCAAATCTCTCAACTAAAGCCCTAAAGCTCGCTATGGAATACATATGGAAGATTACATTTAATTAAGTGTTCTAGAGACTTATCTATTCCATCCTTTAAGCTTTGTTTTAAACAAAAAGTCCTCTTGTTTAGCTCGATGGTCCACGTCTGCCTTGGATTCCTTTGTTTGATTGGGGGTTTTAGATGCTCCTGCATCAGACTCCTGAAGTAGAAAGTATTCATGATCTCCTGATCATGTTTCTTTTGGTCTTTGTCTTCCTAGATCCCACACTTTGTTCTGTAATTGTCCACATGCTTTGTTCCCTTGTTGTTACTGTACTTCTATTGTCTTTTGCTCCATTTTCTTCTTCTTGTCAATTAGATTCAATTTCTGATTGATCTTTCTTTCTATTGCTATCATTTTCGTCCATTTGGACTGCTTCATCATCAGCTCCCACATTTCTTCAATCTCTGTTTCCAGTACATATTTGGACTATTTCACATTCTGCGTCATTTTTGTGCCTCCTTATTTTTGTGTCAGGTTGTTTCTGTCTACTAGTTCTTCAATCTGTTATTGGTTTTCTTTACTTACTTCATCTTTTTCCTTGGTTGCTTTGCTGAATTCTACCTTTCTTGCTTTTATGTTATCTCTTATACCGATTTTTGCTTTGTTTGCTTCAACTTTTGGTTTTCTTGCTCTTGAAATTAATATAACCATAATCCTAATGAAATTAATATAACCATAACCCTAATGAAAATAATAATTCGATAATAATTTCAAAATCCTTAAATATCACAAAAATATAATTAAATTAACAAAACATAATAAAACAATTAAAATTATAATTAAAAAAAACAAAATAGATAAATTAAAAAATTAAAAAAAAAAATAAAAAATAAAAATTGTAATATCTATCAGCTAAGCATCTCATCTCTATATATTTGGAAAAATGAGAACAGTCTTTCAACAATATTTCACATCCTGAAGATGAACCACCATTGCTAGTTCGAAATGTCGATCAGAAAGAAACCTAATGCTATGTATCTGGAAGATAATCTATTTAATCATGACTGTTTAGCACTTTCTCCAGCAAATTAACTTCTCTATTCCATGGATTGTGTTCTTCCATAGATATCTCTTCTTTCACTTTTATTTGGCTACTCACTTGTGCCAAACCTCCTCCAGCAATTCCACCAAAACCTACATTCACAAAACACTTGTTAAAATTAAAAACACAAGGTTGTTGTGTCTTGTTTTCCTTTGGGAACAATTTAGTTTCATGCACTGTTTTTTTCTCCTTTGCCAACACATCAGTATGTTGATTTGAACTCTCAAAAGAATTCATGAGACTGTCCATTAGTCTCTCTTCCACACCATCTGTCCTAATGATGCCTTCCTAATCTTGTTCACTGTAGTGAACTCCTTTTTCTGCAATCATACTGTCATACTGTGAATTCTCCAACAATTATTCCAGTAATGCAATGTCTTTGTGACATTTTTCCAGTATTTCATCATCACTTATGTTTCCTGCATTTACACACAAATTATTAGTTTGGAAATCATAAGGTTCAAGAGTCTCAACTATCACTTCACATATTAGCTCTTCAGAGTGAACTTCATTTCCTTTTTCCACAAGAACTTGTTCATGTGTTGTCACATATTCACACATCCATGCATTATTAAGTTCCTTATGCTGCAATAAATCATTTTTTCTCTCATTTAAGAGACATTCTTCATCCTCCTTTATTTCAGAGTTTTTATCTTCTAAAAGATACTTCTCCATACTTCTAAAAACTTCTAAAGATTCCTCATCCTCTGCAAAAACATTCTTTTGTTAGTGTTCTTTCCCCCTTTGTTAAGTCTTTCCCATAGACTTCCTCTTCCTTAACATCTTTTAGTAGTTGTTCCTCTTCTTCACTAACTGTCTCAACAGATTTCATGGCTATTTCCACTATGCCTATCATCATGGTGAATTGATGATCTTTTACTATGTTTTCAACTAACATATTTTCTTTTGCTTTAGTATATTTTGTCTTTCTGTCTCGTTGTAACTCTTCTCCCAGAGTTATCCTCTTCCCATCATCTTCATTAACATTATCCCACACTTGGTTTTCATCAATAACATTAATCAAACTCGTTTGATTACCTTTCTGAGATAGTATTCCTTGATTCTTCATCAGAATAAGATCATGATTCCTCGTCTCCATGACAGCTTCTATAGACTCATCCATAGACCTTTTCTTTTGTATGTAGTAAAATTTCTCCTCTTCTGAAAAGTTTTCTTTGTCACCTTTTATTCCTAGATCTTCATCTCCTCTGAAGATATCCTCAAATGGCTTCTTTTCTCCTACAATATCCACCATCATATACAAACTGTCAATTTTAAAAATATAATACCCTATGGTCTCACTTGATGGTTCAACCATCATATCTACTTGCTTTTCTAAATCATTCATATGATTCATAAATTCTTTGATAGCCTCTCCTTCAATCTCCTCAATCCCTTCACTTGGTTACTTGACATCTTTCTCTAGTTGTATATGAGATCTATCTATCTCATATTTTTCCAAAACAGAATTTAGATTCAACTATTCTTCTTCCTTCTTCATTACAATATCAACCAATTGTCCTTCGTTACATGTTTCACCTGCATACATACACAAATTGCCAGTTTTAAACCCATGTGACCCTTTGGCCTCACTTGAAGTTTCAATCTTCAATTTTTCATCTTCAGTCTCTCCCAAAATTTCTCCTTGTTCTGGTTCACAAATGTACTTTTCCATCTCCATTTCCAACTCAGCTTCCTTGAGTTTTTCCATCAACCACTTCACTTGCTTTTGTTGTAGCTTTCTCTACATCTTATGCCATTCTATTGGCTCCTTCCTCAAGACCAACCTAGTCTTTGGATTTCCTCAGGAATTATCCTTAATGCATTGAGTTGTTCTTTTAATTCAACAACCTCTTTGTCAATTTCTTCTTGACTCATTCTCATTCCATTTACTTTGGCATCTTTCCTTCTCCAGTGGCTTCTTTCTGAACCTCTTCCATGACTATTAGTAGTCATATTCTTCTCCTCTCTCTTCATGAGATCCTCACTCCTCTACAACAAGCCTCTGCAACAACTAGTCCTCCTCGCTGCAATCTTACCTCACTAAGCTCTCTCACTCAGCCTTTTGGTAAGCATAGGTCCTCCATCTAGAACCTTCTCTTGAGCAACACCTTTGCTCCTTCTAGGCTTCTGCAATCTCGCACTCTCTCTTGAGAACACTTCAACTATCCTCTCTATCCAATCTCTTGTTGGATTTTTCAGGTTTACTGCCACTTCAAAATTATTTCCTTGCCATTCTTTTAAGAACACATCTGGTTCTTCTCTCATAGCTTTTCTTGATGTCACCTGTGCATTAGTATAAAAACACACATCTTAGTTTAAAATAGAACACATGACCTCACCTTCAACATCTCAACATGATCTTGTTTCACCCATTCTTCTGCACTTTGAATGGATTGTCCTCTATTTTGTCCCTCAAGTCCTCTTTCCTTCAGAACTTGTATTAAGCAATCTTTCTTTCTTTGTCCTTCAAGAAATCCTCTATTCATATTTATTCCAAGCCTTTGCTAGAACTTCTACAGTCTTCTAGAACTTCAAAAGTTTTCCTTACAGTCTTCTGTTGTAATCTATGCACATTACCTTCTTTAGTGTGCAATCTCCTTTTCATAGAAATCTTTTCCTCGCTTTGATTTCAATTCTGCTATGATTACAGATCTGTTCTGACTATAAATTTCTACTCTGATACCACTTATGGTGCAGGGTAATACCCACACATACCCATAGTATGCATCAATATGCATAAGCACAACTATCCCAGGTATTTAACTCTACAATGGAGTCAAATCTTCATACATAAAATGGTTAAGGCCCTCTTATACAGTTCCTTTGTATTGGAACTAATCACCCCTTCTAAGCCTCCTATCAGTAGTTTCTATCTCTTCACAGTCTTTGTGTCCACCTTTGTTAAAGTTTCCCATTAATTCTCCCTTATCGAGACTTTAAACCTTTTGGAATCACTTATATAATCCATAATCCATGCATATATAAACCTTCCCCTTAACATGTATAGGTTACACATACATTTAATCCATAGATGCCTTATTGCACTATTTCCCATTGAAACCCATTTAAAAAGGAAATATACACATAAACATACCTTTCACCCTTTTGTGCGACCTCCGAACAAAAACCAAGTTTAAACCTCATCACAATCAGCATTCGCTTGCATCGCAAGCACACCACATATATGGTTACATCACCCCTCTGACTCCAATATTTAACTATTGGAACCTTTGAATTATATTTAGTGTTAAAACCTTCCACACAAACCTTACACAAATACAAAGGAATACTCCACCCAATGCATATAGTGGACTTCAAATGCACGAAACCTGTGATTATATTTGTCGTCAAGTCTGCTTCCTCATTGGACTTTCTGTTGCACCACTCGTCCTATCTCCGACTCACCGATGCTTCTGAACTTTGATTGGTTGTTGCTATATCGAGGTTCACGATATCGCAATATCACTATTTGTCCTTCGCTATGCACCATCCCAACCTTTTATCTCCTCCGAAATGTGATTGCGATTTAAATCATGACCGTTGATTTGGTCCCAATCCAACGGTCCACGATCAATCAGCAATCGTTTGTAGATTTCGATGCCTCCAAAAGGATTCCACCAATGTGATATAATCTAGACCATTGATCTCATAGATATAGTGGCTCCTGAGTGATTAACACTTCACTTCTCCACTAATAACTTTACTTAGTTTTTACGCCATTTCCAACGGTTTCTGCAGTTCTTTTGGGCTCTTCATAGTTCCTTCTTCCTTCAATGTTTCGTTGCGACTCTTCCTCCTGGCTTCACTTCACATGCTCCTCTAATTTCTCTCACTTCAAAGCAACTCTTGATCCTTCAAGTGGATCAATACGATTTCTCCAAATCGTTCTTCTTCTCTCCGCGTCCCTCAAACTTTGCCTTCTGCTTCCACTACTCCATTTCCTCTGACCTGGTTCCTTAGAAAATTATTCCTTCACAATTCCTCTCCAAAACTAACCTTGTCTCTGCACTTGGATTCAATGATCCCTTTATGATTCCTCTGAATCATTTTTCTCCTCCGCGTATTTTATTTAACTGTGTCTGCAACCCCTTATTACAGAACCTACAAATTCACATAAAATCCAACACTTGAAACATGCATTCTTCTTAGAATTGAGATGATTATATTAACAATATAAAAAATGGTTACATAATGAGATCTTTGTGCCTCGCACACAGGCTTGTTCTTCAATATTGTGGCCTCCTCATTTTTTCCTGCCCGTAGGCTTTCATCTATTATTTTTTGAACATGTAGGTTCATCGCACATATATTTATATGGAAACATTGGATCGGATCACTGTAAAGGATCCAATCACATCCTTTCCTCAAATCTCTCAGCTAAAGCCCTAAAGCTCATTATAGAATACATATGGCAGATTACATTTAATTAAGTCTTCTAGAGACTTATCCATTCCATCCTTTAAGTTCTATTTTAAACAGAAAGTCCCCTTGTTTAGCTCGATGGTCCACATCTACTTTGGATTCCTTTGTCTCATTAGGGGGGTTTAGATGCTCTTGCATCACCACCCACCATCCAACCCCACACCCCCTCCCTTAACCATCCTCCCCTCCCCACCCCCCACCCGCTCACCACCTCTCCCCTTGCCTGGGCCTCCAAACAGCATGAAAATCACTAACATTTAAAAAAATTGTTTGTACTTGATACATAAAAAAAATATAAAGTTGCAAAAATATGCTCCAAAAAAAAAGTTGTATTCTAAATCACCATTTTTCAAAATCGAGTGATTTTTTTCTACCTCAAAAAAATAGGTACTAGGTAATTTTCTCGTTTGATTGGTAACTATGTTTCAAGTACTTGTTCTCATATAAAGTGATACTTAATAAGAATATTCTTGGTTTTGGAGGGCATAACAACATTTTTTGAAAGATTAATAACACTTATATTATCACATAGGATGGAGATGGGTGGAGAACATTTGATTTGTATATCCTGTATTTTTTGCATCATGCAATGAAGTTTTGTGCAACAAGATGCATCTAATACATATTATTCATTTGTTGTAGATAAGGAAATGGAACTTTGTTTCTTGCTAAACCAAGATACCAATCGGGGCCCCATCAAAAATGCACCTCCACTGGTGCTTTTCCTTTCATCTACATTTCCAACCCAATCCACATCTGTGTACGCATAAAGGGTAAGATCTGCATCTTTAGGATACCATAGAAAAAAGTCTTAGGTTTCTTGGAGATATTTGAATATTCCCTTTACTTCCTGAAAATGTGATTCCTTTGGATTGGCTTGGAAATGTCCAAAACTCCCAACTGCATGCATGATATCTGGTCTCGTACATGTTTGATAAAGTAGACTTCCAAGCATAGACCTGTACTCTGGTTGGTCTACTATGGGAGAATCATCATTATAACTGAGGCTACTGGAGAATTTTCGTGTTGTTGCTGCTAGAAAACAAATGATGATTTGGGGCTGCTCCCCTTCTCGAAAAATGCTTAAACTCTGGAATCGAGCTCTACTCAAGAAACCCAGAAAAACCTAGAAAGCTTTCCTGGAATAGCCGACCCTTGGAAATCACCCCCTTGGGGATCTACACAGTTCCTCAATGCTATGCGCTACCACTGAAGAAACCCCTCCTGAACTCTGCTTAAAACTCTGCCAAAAATCCTCCAATATGCAAGGGCTAGACCCCTGCTCATGGGAGTACATACCGGTTTGCAATCTTCCATCCCATACTTCTTCAGAATTTTCCTGAGATATTTTGTTTGTGAGAGAAAGAAGCCATATTTTTCTTATTGCACTTGTAGACCTAGAAAATAGGCTATTTCCCCAAGTAAAAACATTTCAAATTCTTATTCCATAACAGAAGAAAAGTTTTGACTCGTAGATTCTTCATTACTACCAAATATGATATAATTAACATAAGAAACAATAATTTATAGTTTATCACCCTAAATTTTTGTGTACAAGTTGATGTCTACAGATTCTTCTTTGAAACCTTGTTGCTTAAGATATTTGTCAAGATGATAATATCATGCTCGTGGAGCTTGTTTTAGCCCATATAAATCCTTTTTTAGTTTGCATACAATGTTTTCATCATTCCACAAAACGAATCCTTCTGGTTGTTCAATATATACCTCTTCTTCTAGATCTCAATTAAGGAAAGCATATTTTACATCTATTTGATAAGCTTTGAAATTTCCAAAGCTTGAAAATGCAAGAAGCATTATTATGGCTTCAAGTTTGGCTACCGGTGCAAATGTTTCTTCAACGTTTATACCTTCTTATTCAACATGACCTTTACAAACAATTATAGCTTTGTTCCTAATGACCTCTCCATTTTCATTCAACCTATTTTTGAATATTCATTTTGTCCCAAAAATATTTTTATCGTGAGCCCTTGAAACAAATTCCCAGGTATCATTCTTTTCAATTTCATGAAGTTCTTCATTCATGGCCTTAACCCAACATTCATCTTACTAGCTTGATTTACATTTTGTGGTTCAATGGTGGATAATAAAGCTACATAAATAGAAGATCCTACAAGTGTTCTTCTTGTTTGTACCCCAGATTCCTTTTCTCCTAGAATTTGAGTTTTTGGATGATTCTTTTGAACGTACATAGATGGAGCCTTTTATTTCTCTGATGTATCTTCTTCTACAACTTCATTAGTTTCTTCTTCTATATCATTACGATTTGATGTGGGAAAGCATTCATCATAATCATCCTCTTCTTTTGATGTTACTTTTTTTGTCCCTATGTATGCTTCATCAATCACAACATCAATGCACTCAACAATTTTCCGAAGTCTATTATTGTAACATTTGAAACCTTTACTTCTATATTAGTAACCAAAAAGAATTCCTTCATCTACTCTAGCTTCAAACTTACCAAGTCTTTCATCATTATTTTTTATGAAGCATTTGCTTACCATACCAAAGTTCATATGGAGTTTTATCACTATTCACATGAACATGAGTCTTGTTGAGAATATTTACGGCAATATGTGCAACGTCACCCAAAAGGTGTCAAGAATTTCATACTCATCAAGCATAGCACAATCCATTTATTGAATAGTTCCATTCATTCTTTCTGGCATGCCATTTTGTTGAGGAGTTTTAACTGAAGAAAATTGTATTTTTATGCCATGTTGTTCACAAAAATCAAATAATTCATCTTGTATGTACTCTCCTCCCCAGTCAGATATGAGACATTTGATTTTTAATCTAATTCATTTTCAACTAATGCCTTGAAGGCTTTAAATTTATCAAATTCTTCATCTTTTTGTTTCAAAAGACAGATCCAACACATTCTAGAAAATTCATCAATGACTAAGAGATAATATTGTTCTCCATGAGGTGGCTTTTTCCTTAGTAGTCCACACAAATCAGTATGTATAAGTTCAAGAGGCTTACTTGTTGATCCTTCTTTGGAATTTAATTAAACTCTTGTTTTCTTACCGAATTGGCATGACTTACATCATGGTACTTTCTGGTATGGTGATGTAGGGTAGATCATGAAGAAATTTGATCCTACTTGATTTTCTTATTTGAAAGAAGCTGAGATGTCCCAACCTTTTGTGCCATAACCAGTTTTCTTCTGCCTTTCCTAGGTAAAATTGTTCTTGGCCAACTTTCAATATATACATATTTCTTGAGGTTCTTGTTCCTTTTATCATGGTCATTCGTGTGTCAAGTTCACGAACCACACATTCTTGTGATTGGAATACCACCTCATTTCCTTGATCACACATTTGGCTTACGCTCAATAAGTTATGCTTGAATCCATCAAGATACATAACATTACCGACCTTAAATTTTTTTCTTTGAAAAACAAAACATTTACCCTTAATGATAGCATGTGAGTCATTTGCAAAAGTGACATTCTTTTCTTTCTCTAAATCATTGTATGAAATAAGTCTATCTTCATCACCTTTCATGTGTTTTGAGCATCTGTTATCAATGTACCATTGATTTTCTTGTCCTTCTACAAACAATGTTATTCCATATCTTTGAGACTATAACTCCTTCTTTTTCCATACCTTTGAATTTGTTAATAGTATCTCCTTTTGAAATGTTGGCTATAATTTGCGCCTGAATTCAAATTCTTCATGCCCAATGTTATTGCAAAATAAGCATTCAATTTCATCTATAAGAGGTGAGTAGATATTAGAAGAGTTCTTCTTGACTCCTATCTCATTCCTTTGTTTTATTTCTTCTCTAGTCATGATAGTTTTGTATGCACCACATTGAGAAGCCTTATGACCAAAATTATGACATGAGAAACATTATCCATTAAAGAATAATTTTTTGCGACCATAGAATTTTTTTGTGTTGTTTACCTTTTGACCAGTGCTTCTATTGTTGTTCATCCTTGGATTGGAGTGAACATGATTTACCTATGAAATGCATTTATTCTTTTTCTTAGGACTAAAGCTTTGCTAACTAGGTTTTGTTGCATTACTGAAGCTTTGTTGACTGATTTTTGTTGCATTACCAAAGCTTTGCTGACTGGTTTTTGTTGCATTCCTGAAGCTTTGTTGACTGGTTTTTGTTGCATTTAGATAGCTGTCAGTGGTGGATGAAGACTTCTTTGGTTGAGATGTTTCTCCAGTGTATCCAAGACCTGTCTTCATAAGAGGAGAGCATTGAACCTTGATAATTTCGTCTAAGGTTTTAGATCCTTTAGCAAATCTAAGATTCAGAGTTTTTATTTTCTCAAGTTCCTTTCTTAGACTTATTATTTCACATTCTAACTTCTCATTATGCTTTTCTTTTTCTATGACTTCATGCTTCAAAGCATCTATGGCTACTCTGTTTTCTTCCACGCAAATTTTGAGTTCAGTAATTTCTTCAAAGAAATCCTTCTCTTCTAATGCATCGACAAATTTATCATTAGACTCATTGGTATTTTTCTCAAAAGCCATGAGTAATTTAAGATCTTGATCAGATTCACCTCTTCACCATTTGACAAGCCATCACTATCTTCATGAGTATAA
Organism: Pinus taeda; assembly: GCA_000404065.3. Taxonomy (NCBI): domain Eukaryota; kingdom Viridiplantae; phylum Streptophyta; class Pinopsida; order Pinales; family Pinaceae; genus Pinus; species Pinus taeda. The sequence goes on along the minus strand of APFE031742581.1, from coordinate 52,827 downwards.
TAACTTCTTCTACTATAAAATTGTCTCCTATTACCTTTTTCAGAATCCTTCCCTTTGTCATGGTTGTATTTTATGAGGACATTTACTAGCATAATGACCAACTCTACCACAAGGAAAATATTTGAAGGGAATCTTACCTCTGAACCTTTCGGTGCCTAGTTCAAGTTTCTTTACAAAGTTCACCTCATCTTCTTCTGATATGTATATTGATTCCTTGCATTCCTCCTTTTATTTTCCCTTTTCAGATGCTTTAAATGCGGCTTTTGTGAGTTCTGAGGGACCTCCTTTCCTCAACGCAAAATCAACTGGGATCCCATGAAGTTGAACAACAGTAAGAGTCTACAGATCCTACTTCTCTTCAATGGAAAACACTTTTGACTCGAATTTAGGAGTTAGAGATCTTAAGATTTTCTCTACTAAAGTAGTTTCCTTTATTTCTTCACCTAATTTTAATGTGATTTATAATCCCATGTATACTTAGAAATAAACTAGCAATACTTTCATCATTATGCATTCTAAGAGTTTCATATTGAATTCTGAGAGTTTGGAGTTTAGCACTTATTATGTTGGTATTGCCTCCATATCTTTCAATGATTCCGTTTGATATTTCTTTTGTTTTGTTTAGCTACATAACTTTGACAAATTATGATTCTGTGAGACTTCCTAATAAAGCATTGACAACTTTCGCATTGGTTTCATATGTCTTCTTTTTTGTTGCATCTATGGGAACTGCAGTTGGATATTAGTAACTTCGTTCCAAAATTTCCCAAACATCTTCTCCAAGAGACTGGAGATAGGATCTAGCTCTTGTCTTCCAATATATAAAATTATTTCCATTGAAGAGTGGTGGTCTGATAGATGTCGATCTGTTTTGATTGCTCATCTTGGGAGGTCTTCCTTCAAGCAATCAAGCTTCTTTTAAAGGACCTGCTCTTAAACCAATTGTTGGGAAAAATACTGACAAGGGGGTGAATTAGTATTTTAAAAACTCACAATAATAATTTTCTCTTCTGAAATGTATATGCGACTTGACTAAACACAACTATTGTATGTACATGACTATTGTATTAGAAACCAATGTATGCTCAGTAAACTTGTAAAACAACTAATTCTTCATCTGTTAAACTTTGAACCATAATTTAGGAGATTTATCATTCATTTTATAAGTAGTTAATAGGTGTATTAAGAATAGAATAAAGTATCACACATAAGTAAACACACACGAACACCGGGATTTAAGGTGGAAATGCAATGAGGGAGACAACCCCCATTGTTTTCATCTCAGTATTCAAAACTTATTAATATAAAAAACTTCTTACATTCTTGTAATGGTGCAGAATCATACTAGTATGGAGGCACCCACCTACTGAAGGCTACAACCTTCACTTGTTCTCCATCTCCTACTGGAAGGGAGCTCCAACCCCCTGATATAATTAACAACTACTACTGGTAAGAAGCTTTGACTTCCTCGCTGATCGCTCCAACCATCAGCAACATCCAGGGACCATGTTTCACCAAATTTTTATACTAGATCCAATATCAATATTTATGCTCAATAAGGACTAAAATACAATCATAAATCTATGACACATAATCAACCAATCATTGAAACCCAGCCAAATGACACTTAATCAAAACTCAACTAATCAACTGGAATAGTTAGATCACTGTAACCAGTACATAGAAATGAACTCAGAGTATTGCATCAAAACAAAGAATCAACTGCAACCCTGACCATTCATTTTCCAAAATGTATATGCTATTTCACCTAACGCAATTCACTTGCATATGCTCTTTTCTGTAGAGAAACCCGCGTATAGATATTAATATACTGAAAACAGAAAAATTGAACACTGCAATTTTAGAAAGGAACAATAAATCCTACTCAAAACTACTAGAAAACTCTGAACCAATCACATAATTGTCTCTAATCTTCAATCAAAATCAACAAGTAACCTTAACATTCTACAATCAATTAATAACCAAATTCAACTTCATCATTCAATCAAATCTACTTCATACATTATCACTCAACCCAGATCAACATGATGACATCATTGATAGACAACAGATAAACAACATGACTGGTCAATTTGATCAATCATTTATGATCTGAAACCCCTTACCTTATATACGTGACTTTGCAGAAGTGAACCCGCGTGTATACGCACTTTTCCTAAAACCAACCAACGTATAGATCTACAAATTTTGACCTAAAATTGTGCAGCTCTTCAGAACTTCAGAAAGACCGAGATCATAGTAATCAGAGATAAAACATGCATCATTACTTAGGTCCATTCAATCCTTCAGCATATCATACAATGAAAATTCATTTCAGGTCTCATGATCCTGATCTATCATTGTATTCATCGGTGCATAATTATTTAAGATCATTGTGACAATTATGGCCCTTACAATGAAAATATACTTCAAATTGAAGTATTCATCAAAAACCCCTTCATTTTCACACTTTTCACTTTGATCTACACCTCTTTATATAGTTTAGCCCTTATCGAATACCACAAGTCAAAACTACATTAGTGCCAAACGTTATCTTTGATGGGATCAATATTCGTTGTCGCACTCATTACTGTGGGCCAATACCATTGTAAGTATCCTTTGTTTATAGAATACCATGGTGCAAAAACCATACGCTAATTTTCTTCACTAACTCGCGTGCATACACGACTTAGCTTAAAAAAAACGACGTATAATTCTTGAACTTCCAACTTTATCATTCCTCTGAATTGAATCTTCCGAAATATCATGCATTCTCTCACATCTGCATTCATTCTGGTATTCTATTGTATTCATTCTATCACCTCTGAAATGACCTGTGAATTCTATTACAAGTGAGTTACAATCAAGGACAACACATGCATCATAATGCCAACACCATCATATTAATTTCACGAATAAATGATTTCTTATTATTGTTAAATAAATGAATGTGCAACATCTACCTCCAAATTTGATTGTGAAGGATTTTATAGGCAAAATAACATATGGCAGTTCACTTTTTACATCTTATGGTTTGCCAATACAAGAGGAGTTGAGGTGAAGAGTGAAGCATAAAATCATTACTGATCCTTGTCAGAAGCTGAAATTGGGTCTTTAATTGAATTGACTTTGTCAATACTGCATGCATTTTTTATTGAATACAGGAAAGAAATAAGTTGAATGTTTTGGTAAGGCAGATGAATGTCAATATCAAAAAAGAATATGCTAGGAAAGAATTCACAAGTTGCAACTATGACATCACTCATGTAGCAATTGGGCAATTGTTTTTGCAGTGAACTAGGAAGGATGGTGACCAAAATATTTACCTTGCTGAATGTCAGTCAACAACAAAGTTCAATGTCATTACACCAATATGCTTTTTATGATCTCAGAACGTCACTTATGGAAATTGAAACTAGGTGGGAAGGATAACAATCATTCCTCATAACCACCAAAGATAAACCCAATTGAAAACTTTCTTTGTGGAGCTTATAATTAATATCATTATGGACACAATTTTTTTTTAGCGAATTCATTCTACTCTTTAAATAATTTAAAGCACATTATTTTAGCAAGGCTAGGAAATAGGTATGGATAACTAGGAAAGGAAGGTTTGGGATTGTCTAGGTTGTTTCTATTTCACTTCTTTAGAGAAAATGATATATTCAAATACAAAATCAATTCAAATCAAACCATAATAGGGAAGCCTAATTATGAAGATGTTTCTCTCTCCACTACCTTACAATGTCGTTAATTGTTTTGAATTATACTTGAATTTCACTGATAATAACCTCGATTTATATATTGCTTTTAATGCCAAATTGACATCACGGTAAACACAAAAATATCCCATTAAGTATGACCTAAATATTATTCAAATAATCTCAAATTTAGCCAATGCACGTGGCGGAGTAATTTCTAAGGTGTAAAGTTTTATTAGAGGCACTATTTGTTTGTTTATTTTGGTTAGAAAAAGGGTTTGCTCTTGGTTTTATGTGAATTTCAATTTATCATTTGTAACATATCGAGAAATGGAAAAGATTAATGTGTGACATTTATCTTTCAGAAATTGATGTTGAATGAAAGGATAAATAGTTTAACCAATCTACAGTCTTCTTTGGTAAAGGAAAAAGAACATCTGAAAACACTACCTACAAATACACCATATACAGATTTTGAACACAAGTAATATATGGAATTTTCTTTTGGAGATATGTTATTTTTTCTACCCAAGATATCACAGAAATAAAAATATTGATATTCTAGGAATTGCTTGAGGACCTCATTAAGGTTGATTTTTCTTATGTCCTACTTCAAGATTGATACCTTCTCATGAGAGGAAGGCTTTAAATATGAATTAATATGTTCATCAAATAAAATAGATTCAAATTTTATAGATATAAAGATAAGAGAAAATGTCAATTTATTCGCTTGATTGTTACTTGACTCTCATGTGGGAAAGTTACAGGACATGGGATTGGAAAAAGGAAGGGGAGACAATGTAGAGTATGTCTTGGATATGATTCATTTGTTGTTGGAGATCCTTCGGGCACCTGAGCCATCGAATTTGGAAATGTTTCTAGTAGGGATTCTTATGGTTTTTAATGTTGTGATTCTTTCACTTCATGGTTATTTTGGGAAAACAAATGTTTTAGGAATTCTAGACAAGAAATTGGTGGACATGTAAACAAATTTGTTATAATTGCAATGTTCATTCCACGATATCCTCTCTTATTGTTTTATTTATTTTGAATGTTTCTTTTGATTTTGTTTTGTCTTTTAACTATGAAATTGAAAATACTTTGTATCATGTCCATTTAAAAGACATCCAAATCTTAAAGATGAGTTTAGTATTACACGTTATTTTAGTTTTTTTTTGTTAAAACATTTTCATGACTATTAAAAAACTTTCATGTTTTATTTGAGCACATGTTGTCTATATACTTTACCAATTTCACGTGTTAGAGAATGAAATGTTGTTGCGAATAAAACGACAAGGGTTAATCATCACACCACATATTATTTGTTTTAAGAAGTTATCAACAACTTGAGTTTTTTAACATGTAACTTAATTCACATGATTGCGCCTAAGCTTTCTCTGAAGGTTGAATATACCAAAGTTACTAAGATTTTATTTTCTATGGTGATATTTATTTGCTTTGTTTATACATGTCATATGGCTACATATTGCCACTATCCACAACTGAACATAACTTGTTCACTTTTCTTTATTTTATAGGGGGAAATGACATTGGGATTGTTGATGTTGAGGTATATGTTGTATGAATATTTTATAGTCTACTTTAGTTTATATTCAAGTATTCATCATCTTTCATGTCTTATACTCTGCATTGTATCATGTTTCATTTTCAGGAGAGGAACTCAATATTGATGGTAAGAAGTAGGAATTGAAGAAAGAGGAGAACAATAACACTAGAGTGACAAATGAAAAATGAGAAAGAGAAGAGAACCAATCTAGTGATACCCTTAGAGAAAAATATGTCTTGCATAATACACACACATAGAGACTAATGGTCAAGTATTGTGAGTTGGTCAATTCACTTGCAATGCCTTGGCAACACAGTGATAATGTTTTGAAATGTCGATGAAATAGTATTTCATGTGTAAATTGTAGTCCAACCAATATTAAGTTGGAAACTAATATTGTAATACTTGACATTTTATATAGTAAAATTTATCTGGTTGAAATTATTTTTATTTTCACTTCATATTATTTGGTCTTGTGATTAACGTATGTAACTTTGTGCTATCATATTGGATGAGCATGCACATTGTATGACATTTTTTTTTTTAATTTAGTCACAAAATCATATTAATTAGTTTATGTTTATTAATAATTAACACATATAATCAATCTAAAGCTACTAAATTAATATTTTATATTGATTAATGATTAACACAAATAAAATGAATATATGACTATATTAGTAGTTTATAATGATTATAAATGAAATAAATAAAAAATACTAAATCAGTGGTTTATATAATGAATATGAAACTACCAAAAAAATATAAATGACTATTGCAAATGATAAATTTTTTGTTACAAATGATGACTAATGTTTGCATATATATGACTACTAGTAGCTAATTTATAGTATCTTATACCATGACTAAAATTTACTCATATTTATTTGGTGATTAATTGGTTTTAAAGGATGACTAACATTTGTATATATATATATGGCTATTGATAGCTAATTTACAGTTTCTTATAGCATGACCAATATTTTGGTCATAATTCTTTCGTCATTAATTAGTTTTCTTGAGTAATCATATAGTAATATATTTTGTTGTATATTTGGTCATTAATTGCGACAATTAATGACTAAATTAATGACCAAATTTATGACTAAATATACTACTAGATAATAAACTTGAGACAGTCAATTAATGACTACGCTAAAAATGACTGAAAGTTAGTAGCGTTATAAGATACTGTAAATTAGCTACTATTTGTCACCGACTGAAAAATGGTCATTTATATGCAAATTTTAGTCATTTTTTTAGTAATTAATTAGCCATTTTGTACTAGTCATTGTTCAACTATGTAATCCATGAGACTATTATTCATCCAAAATTGTGAATTGGGAAACTTCAAGCCTCAAACCTCAAGCTTCAGCCCTTGAACCCCTCAATAGCGCAATATCCCAACTTGTTCTCTTACTAAAATTGCGTATTGGGAAACTCCAACCTTCAAGCCTCAACAATGAGCTCTTAATCCCATCAACTATGCAATCACCTAGCTTGGCATTTTAGAACCATGCAATGGGAAAATTCAAGCTTGACCTCCTAAGTCCTACAATTGCATAGTTCCTTAAGTATGTCCTTCCAGAACTGTGCATTGCGAAACCTCAAGCCTCAAGCCCCAGCCTTGAGCTTTTGAACCCCTAAATTGTGCAATCCTTTGACCCTTCCCATCCTAAATTCTGCATTGCACACTCTCAAGCCTATGTCGCAATAGATCAATCCCTGAGACAACCACTTAATGAGTCAACTCGTTCCAGCCCTAACAAGTTATTTCATAAACATGTTAGATTAGGAGTTATCAAACTGATGTTGGCTTGTGATGAGTGGTTTTTAGTTGCAGTTACTCTATCTTATCAATACAAGATGCCGACGAAGGAAAAGGAGAAGGATAGCATGCTAGAAGACACCTATGGAGCTGAAGATATAAGACGATAATCAAGAGAGAAGAGAACGGAACACCAGAGTACAAAAAATGATCAAAAATCAAGACCACATTGAAGACTCCTTACTTTCAAGCAAGATGAAGGAGGAAATAAAAGAACCTGTAGCACATCTCAAGAAGACTCAAATATAGAAGAAACAAGAATGGCTTGACACTTCCATGTCATCATCTAGCCCATGTCATTAATGTCTTGTCATATCTTCTCAAAGTTTCATGTCATGATTGGCCACATCATTTGTATATTATGTGATTTCAATGTATATGAAATTTAAAATGGAAATCCAAGAGCCATGTGTAGAACCTGAAAAGTCATGAGGGAGTCTAAAGGTCATAGAGAAGTCAAACAGTCATGAGGGTAGTATTAGAGTCACAAGGGAGGTGAATGTTTAACCCATTTGTTATATATACACCCTTATAGCTCATGCAACAGACTTTTCACATTGACTCCTCCTACCAGGTATTGGAGAGGAAGATAGTTCTTTTGGAGTAGAAAATGACTACCCTAATGTTCCACTATTAAGGCGAGTGGCGTTCACTGTCTTGATGTATCATGGCTTTTTTTTTAATTCATAAGATAGTTAAGCCAACACACTTTCATGCGCATGCTGTAAATATTGCAAGACTCTTCTTTGAATGTTTGCAATGTATGTTGTTTTCATCTGTACTAAGGAAATTTAATTATTTCAGTGGATTTGGTACTTATCTTGATGAATATATGTTGTATGTGTTTCAACAATCGTTGATTTTGTGTGAAATGTTTTTCTTTTTGGTCTATGATTCATTCTTAGGTACATGCTCATGTGTCTTTTATAGATTATTAATATTACTTGGATTCAAAACGCTCACTTTTCTTTCCCTTTGGGTAGAAGGACCTTGATACATCTACAACTGAGCATCCACAAGACATACTCACTTGCTAATATGAAATTACCTATCTATGACTCTCTCATGCTAAACATTGAAGCCAAGGCATATCAATAAGAAAATATGGCAATCGGGCCTTAGTTTAAGAAGGGCTTCCAAACCAAATGGTGTGAAGTCTAATTGGGAATTTTCATTGGGAAGACCCCCTTAGTTGAAATATTTCTAACAGTATTAACAAATGGCATGAGAAGGAGGGTGGGATGACAAGTTGTGCTAGTTGAGTATGTTTTAAATCTCTTATCTTAAATGGCTCGACCTCAAAATAAAAATCTCATAATGTTTTTCTAACATTTCTCCTAATAAAATTCTCATCTCTATGGAATAATTTGATGGATTATCTCAATTTAAGTTTGATGGTGAGGGTAATACATCCTTTACTAAGCACACGTCTATTTTTCTTAAGTTTTGTGAACACTATGAAATTGACTGTGAAGATGTGGTTTGTATTATTTTCTTCCTCACACTTGAAGATCGAGTTAACCGATGGTGTCACACCCTATCACCCGCTTCCATTCATTCTTTTGGAAACCTCATCAAGGAGATTCATTTAGCATTTGATAGGTATAATTATTGGGATGTTCTTGAAAGAATCAATAAACTAAGAATTTCTGACCTAGGATGTCATTGATGTTAATATGGAAATATTCTAGATACCAGATGATCCATGAAGGGGAAGCAGAATCGCTTCATGAAGAGATAGGAGCAAGGCCATCAAGATAGCCAAGCCATAAGAAAGAGTCTATTAATGGAGGAGTTAACAAAGGAGGCATATCAAAGCTACTACAGAATATCAGAGCAAGAGAGGCATATTAAAGAATATGAGAGCAAATAGAGGAGGTCTCTTTGAAAGACATTGCCAAACCAGAGGAGCCACATTGGAGCAAGAGGAGCCACATCGGAGGAGCATTGCATGTAATATATTCCCAAGAAGAACCAAGAGGAAGAAGTCATAAAAATATGAGTTAACATGCCAGAGGAGGCAAAACAGAGCTATCAGAGCTAGAAGAGGAGCCATATATATATGTCATAGAAGAATATATCGGAGGGGAAAATGGCATACATAGGAGAAAACAGAGCAAACAGAGGAGCAAATGGAGCAAACAGAGGTATCAGAGGAATCAAAGAGCAAAACATAGCTATTAGAGAGCATATCGGAGGAGCAATGAGCAGACAGAGCCATCGGAGGACAAACAGAGATATCGGAGCTCAGGAGGAGTCTTATCAGGAGTAATACATGCCAAAGTACCAAAGAGTGGAACACATATATAAATGCGGAAGAGTTTAAGGCAGAAAACTCATATATATGTGCATTTACACTATCGGCGACCAAAACATATATATATATATATATTTATATATAATATATATATATAATATATTTTATATATATTATATTAATATATATATATATATATATTATATATATATAGAGAGAGAGAGAGAGAGAGAGAGAGAGAGAGAGACCATTTACACTATAGGAGGTGGAAATCATAGTTGCATTGGAATACACTATCGTAGTAGGCTACCGGAGCGAGCTGTTGTGATTTTCAACTAGAGCTTTGGTGATAGGGCTATGTTGGTGAGGCTGAATATGGTCACTACCCTGGCGCTCTTGCTAACAGGGGTTATGGGAACAATCTTGAACGTTGTTGCAGTGAGGTTTGCAATTGCTTCCACAGAGTGTTGTACCCGACAATTTATTTTTAGATGAAGAGGAGGCCACTCATGGGGACATAGTCCCCTCCGCTAGCTTCACCTCCTAATAATAGTGGCCAGAGCTTCTGGTGATCTTGGGTTTCTTACAGATTAAAATGCTTACTGAGACTCTGCAGCTAGGTTCTAGATCTAATCTTCTATGGCTAGATCTAGATCTAGATCTAATCTTTTGCTTTATTTCTTTATGGCTGAGTTCTAGATCTAATCTTCTGTAGCTAGATCTAGATCTAACCACCTGTTCAATCTTCTAATCTTCTACCTTATTTCTTTGTAGTTGGGTTCTACAGGCAAGTAAAATATGGCTCCTAGCTTCACGAAAATAGTTGTTGACTCAGTTCCGTCTGCTTCTAGAGGGCAAGCTCCTGCCCATATTGTAAGTGAAGCCCCAGCTCCCACTGTCTAGGTGGTCCAGGCCTCACTCAATGAGGCTTTGAAGTTTTCCGAAAGTTCCCTAATGTGCGGGTTCAATGGTTTTTGGCCGCTGTTGATAACTCTCCACAATTGGATCTTAGAGGTATGGAAGCCTGTCATTTCTAATGAAATTAGTATCTGCCCTTGTGCGAGGAGTTTCTTTATAGTATATTTTGAAAATCGTGAAAGTAGACAATGTATTCTAGATTCCGACCCTTGGTTTTGGGAAAAGTCAGGCCTATTCATGAAGCCATGGAACCCATCATTCAATCCCTCAACAGCAGTCATAACCTCAACACTAGTTTGGGTGAGATTGCCAAGCTTACCCTTGCATCTCTGGAGTCTGTCCTCGCTAAAAGCCATTGGAAATGCAATTGGGAAATTTTACTGCAGGTGCCGATAAATATAGAAATATGCCAGAACCACCTATGTACACATCTATGTGGAAATGGAATTTTGCACCAAATTCCCAGCTATAATAAACCTAACAAGTAAAGACTATGTGTGGAACTAGAAACTCGATTATGAAAGTGTCCTCTTCAGGTGTCGATCCTCCTTTGAGATAGGCCATCTAGCCAAAAATTGCCCAAAAGCCTCCCAGAAAAATTTTTCTAGAAAAAAACACCACAGATCTACATCGTGGGAAGGAGCACAAAGAGCACACTACACTGTCATCAAAGAAGAATACTCTAGAGAAAACCATGAATCACAAGAAATCGGGCAAGAAAGAAACAACTCTCAAGACAAGCAGGGAGAAAACCCTACCCAAAAAAGTGAACTCAACAACCCCTGAAATATCAACAATTATGAGGATTCAAATATCTCACAAAATAAATCTTCATTTAACAACAAAGTAGATCTTCTAGACCAAACTTCTTCTTCAACTATCTTCAAAAGGATGAACACAATAAGTCATGAAGCTAAGACACCAATGTCCAAAGAACTAGAAGAGATGAAGGAGATGCAAGATAAAGGAAGTTGGAAGACCGTAGAGAAAAAAAAAGAAAACTACAACACCAATCTCGCCAAGAAAGACGAGGAGCCAGACAATTGAAAACTAATAAAATTTTAGGTTCGATATACCAATTTGGTCTCAGTGGACGTTAACCACTATCATCATCATCATCATCATCATCATAATATATATATTGGCAACAGTGAAATCGGTGGTTTGGCTATGTGCCATCACCCCAAACCCCTGACAATGACATAGATATATATAGCAGAGTATAGAGGTGGTATAGATATATATATCAGCAGTATGATAATTTGCGGGTTCAGTTATGTGCCACTACCCAAAACCCCTGATTGCAATATATGTGTGTGTGTGTGTGTGTGTGTGTGTGTGGACCCATGGACCATTATAATGTCAGATAACATAATATTGGTGGAAATCAAGTTATGGGTTAAGTCAAAGAGCGGAGGAGTATATACACGGACCTGAAAGGGTTATAGCAACAACCCTCTATAACATCGCATCCTCCCATTAGAACTCTCATATCACAATGTATAAACAACTGTCAACCTCGAATCACCAATTGTGATATATATGTATGGACCTGACGGACGCATTAAAAACAACCTATAATAATATCGCATCCATCACATTGGGAGTCATGTATCACATATATTGTAAATCCCCCACAAGCGCTAATTGCAATGTATGTCGTGGACCCGATGCAAAATTACAGTTTGTTCTAACATCATAGTGCATCCGCAAGTGAATTGGCCATGGGCCATAGGGAAGCTGCAACTATCAATTACGATATATGTACCGGACTCGATATAGTTATAGATGTGGGTGTAATAATTTTTTAAGTCCTCCCTTTAGAGTTTTGGTCGTTTACTCTTATATTTACTTTGTATTTGAATATTTGCATTGCGTGGGGCTTGAAGGCAAAAATGCATTAAGAAACGCTCCCGATAGTTCAGTAGGTCTAACCAAAATCCAATTGCGATTGCGATTGGGACATGGCATGTCCGTTAAACAATAAAGGTTTGCGTGTGCCTTTTATCATTGAAAAAAGGGGGCTCTGTTATAGTTTGAACATGTAGCAGTTTTTTCTAGGTAATTGGTCCTCACCTTTAAATCAATGTGTCGAAGGAGTGTTGGTGAGCACGAAGAGACAGATGAAGCTACAACAACCGAAAATCCAGGAAGTTGAAGGGTAAGCCAGTGCAGAGGGAGCTAAAGCAATTGTTAAGGAAGCCAAAGAGCTAGCGGAAAGAGGAAACTGATAGTCAAAAGCATCAGGAATGTACAAAATAGGAGAAATAGAGAACAAGGTGTGTTGGATGTTGTTGTTGTGTTCTTGCAATAGTTGGAGGATATAGAGGTAGCTGGAGAGGGTCCAGCAGAAGAGAAAAATGGGTGAAGGACCAATAGGACAGGAGACAGTCGAAGGGGAGAAGTAGCCAGTAGAGAAATAGTCATGTTGAAGCATTCACTGTGATAATAAGAACATATGCTTGAACAGAAAGTTGGTTCTTATGCAGAGCCTAGTGCAGCTAATAGTGGACTTACTAAGGTTGTGTGGAGATATTATTAGAGGTCATGGAGGCTATTGGAGACTCTATAGGGGTAGTATGAAGAGTTGTAAAGACTCATTCATAAGAAGAGTGGTTGTCGTTGATGCTATAGCATGGAGACTACAGTGAAGCTATAAGTAGACATAACTTAGTAAACAAGAGTTCTGAGAGTAGAAAATTACTATCAAACATGCCTTGACAAGATTGGGTTGGAAACCTTGGGGCTGATGCCTCAAAAGTAAGAAGGATTGGAGTCCTTAGTGTTGATTCCTCAGAAGTAAGAGTGATTGGAGTCCTTGGGATTTGTGCCTCAGAAGTAGGAAGGATAGGTGTCCTTCGAACTGGTGTCTCAAGAACTGGAAGGATTGAAGTCCTCCGGAGTTGGTGCTCCTAAGTCCAAGATTGGTGCCTTAGCAAAATAGAGTTGGAGCTATGGAGGTTGGAGCCTCACAAAAGTCCAAGTTGGTGCTTGGCAACTGATTGCAGCCACCTACATACTGTATCTATTTTACTGCAAAGATTATATTAATGAAAGCATTTATTCTTGTTGTTCATCTTGTGTTCTGAATATAAATGCTTTAACTGGAAAACGAATAGTCGGAAAAAAGAAATATTGATTCAACCCCCCCAGTATTTCCAACAATTGGTATTAGAGCCAATACCTTCTTACAGAGCCTAATAGCTTGAAGGTTGATCTTTAGAACACAAATGGCGAAGTCAAGGAAGAAAGTATCCAATCCTCTTAAGGATGTGTCTCCCTCTACTACTAAGATAGAAGATAATCAATTTGAGGAGGCTCCAAGGTTCAATGGTAACTTTAATATATGGGAAGCAAGAATGAGGAATTTCATACAGACCCAAGGCATTGAAATCTGTAAACCAATGATTGATGATAGCGGGATGGATAGAGAATCCAAGGACTACAATGCAAAAGCAATAAAGGCAATCTTGAATGGACTACCTAATTCTATAAAGAACAATCTAGGAAAATATTCATCAGCAAAGGGTATATGGGACAAACTTCATGAACTTCACTCAAACTAAGCATTGACCATGACCATCAGTCAAGAAGATGATGGAAATCAAGAAGGAAATCCAAAACCCATCATAGAAGCTGAAAATGAGAATGATGACAATAAGGCCAAAGTGAACCTAGAAGATGAAGAGAATGAAAAATATTTTGTAGAAGATCTCCTCAATCAACTTATGGATGCCATGGAAGAGATTAAAAATTTGAAAAAGGAAAATGCGGAACTTAAGAAGATAGCTCTAGTTGGTGACCAAGATCGAACAAGGAAGAAAGTTGATCTCATCAAGTTTCAAGTAAAAGAAAGGGATGAAGAGCTTGCGAAGCTTAAGAAGGAATTTCATCAAAGCAAAATAAAGCATCATGAAGAAGTCATATCCATGAAAAATCAATTGGATAAAGTAAAGAAACGGGAAGATACCTTGTCAAGTCAACTTGAACAAAGGCACAAGAGCTTGAACAAACTTGAAGAAGAGATTGGTCAATACAAGGTAGAGGTCTCCTCTCTCAAATCTCAACTACAAGAAGTAAGGAAACAAGCACAAGGAGCTGAAAAGACCATGGAAGCACTGGAAGTCATAGAAGGACAGGTTGATGAAATAGGAAAGGAAAGAAACACCATGGGATGTCAACTAAAACCAAAGGATCAAGGGATCTTCAAATAAAAATCTAACATCAAGCTTCTCAAGGCTGAAACATGTAAATCTACAAGGATCAATGAAAAAATGGAGAGCGGTCAAGAAAACAATGAAGAAATCTTCAAAATGAAGTTAGATATCATCTCCCTTAAAATAGAAGCAGATGAAGCTACTCGTATCAAGGAAGAAACTGAGAAACAACTCGCTAAGAAGAATAATGAGTGTGAAAGATTGGAAGAAGAGATTGTCTTTCTCAGAAAAAAGGTTGAAGGGATGGACAAAATGTTGAAGAGCTCTCAAGACTTGGATGACATGCTCAGTTGTCACAGATGTCCATTTGATAAATCAGGTCTCGGTTATGCAGGTGAATCCTCAAACAAGAATGACAATGCTTCCAACAAAAGGGATATGAAGAAGCCAGAATGAAATGGTGATGCTCCGAGTTCCAGCAGAGGAAAGGAGAAACATCAAGGCTACAATGGAAGAAATCCTGCTCCAAGAAGAAATGTAGATGATGTCCAAGATGCGAGAGGAAATGGTTATCATCAAAGGATCTCAAGGCAGAAAGGCTTCACAAGTACATCAAGGAAATCTCCATCTCCTCGGTACCAAAGTTCACTTTTTGGTTATTGTTATTCTTGTACAAAATTTAGTCACATGGAAAAAGAGTGTAAAACATATCATAAAGATAGATGTTATGGTCCCCAACCATCTCATAGAGATGGATATTATGGTCCCCAACAATCTCCAAGAAACAATTTTCCAGGAAAAAATCATGAATTCTTATTCATGATCAATGTAGAATGCTTCAAGTATCATAACATTGGTCATATGGCATGTGATTGTACTTAACCTGGGCTCTTACACAACCTAGAACCGTGCAAAAGTAGAAAGTTACAGAAGTATGGAGGAGGAATAAAATATAAATGGAAAGTCCCTTGAACTCTCTAGCCAACAACGTATGTCACTGGCCTAAATTTTGACAATCTAAGCATTTGATGGAAAGACTCTGCCAAAAGAGATGATACATACAGTTAGGGGGAGCCTATGATTCTTTATCATTATTGTAGAAGCTATTAGTGAAAGGGTCCCTACGAAATCCTTGTTGAGCTATATTAACAGTCATCCTTTGATAATGATCATTTCGTAGGGGTACTCCATTGAAAAATATGATTGTGTAACCATTGTTTGGACCATTGTTTAAGATTCTTTCCACGTAATCACTCAGTAGTATTTGGAGCAATAGATAAAGTCATCTAATGCTAGATAAATAGTGCAAATAACTATGGTGCTGATATTACATATAATAAATGTCTTGACTCAAGGATTTGATGTGAGAATAGAAATTATGGACACTAATAGAGGAAATCTTAAAACAAATAGCTACATCTGGAATGGATTTTTAAGTAAGAGCCACTGGTAGCATATAACAAAACTGAAGCATTGCAAAAAGATGCAAATCAGCGAAATTATTTTAAAAGATAGCCACAGATTGGATATCTAAATTTGCTAGTGAAATAACATGCTGAGATATGTACAAGAACATAAGGAAAATATGGCTCATAGAAAGGATAATGTTGTGCAATCAAATATATCTTATGCTAAGACTCCTCACTGAGAAAATATAGTAATAGTAAGGAACAACCTCTCACCATTTCATCCAAATGCAGTGATGTTGAATACTAGATGGCAGTGACTCAAGGAGAAGCACAAAGACAAAAAGGAACTTAGATATGAAGAAAGATAACAACAAAGAAAATTTCAGTGGCATTTTCTCTTGACTCGAACTATGAAGGCCTCTCAATTCTGACTGTGGAGTTAACAAATGGATTGAAACATAAACACCTGAACCTGGACACTTGGTGTATGGCTATTTACAATATGATTGAAAGCATTGAAGTAGAGCATCTTTAAGAATTGTTGAAGCCATGATAATGTAGTTGTGAGACATGAAGAGGGAATAATGTGCTAATTGATGATAAAGCATCAATCCTTCTATCTTGAGGAAAAAGAAGAAGAGCACTATGACAGGGGGAGTCCTAGACATATAAAGACCTACCATTTATGAAGAATAGAAGCAATTTGATAAGGGGATTCCCAGAGCACTTCTTTGCCATTGATGTCAAAGGGAGAGAGAAGAAGAATATTGCCATCGATAACAAAGGGGGAGATTGTTGACCTACATTGTCATTGATGTCAATATGGAAATATTCTAGATACTACATGATCCATGAAGGGGAAGCAGAATAGCTCCATGAAGAGACAGGAACAAGGTCATCAAGATAGTCAAGCCATAAGCAAGAGTCTATTAACAGAGGAGTTAACAAAGGAGGCATATCAAAGCTACTATAGAATACTAGAGCAAGAGAGGCACACTTCAAAATACCAGAGCAAATAGAGGAGGTCTCTTTGAAAGAAATTGCCAAGCTAGAGGAGCCACATTGGAGCAAGAGGAGCCACATCGGAGGAGCATTGCACGTAATACATGCCCAAGAAGAACCAAGAGGAAGAAATCATCAAAATAGGAGTTAACATGCCGGAGGAGGCAAAAGAGATATATCGGAGCTACAAGAGGAGCCATATATATATGCCATAGAATAATTTATCAAAGTAGAAAATGGTATACAGAGGAGAAAACAGAGCTATCGGAGGAAGCAAAGAGCAAAACAGAGCTATTGAAGAGCATATTGGAGGAGTAAAGAGCAGACAGAGCCATTGGAGGAGAAAACAGATCTATCGGAGCTTGAGAGGAGTCTTGTCAGGAGTAATATAGGCCGAAGTGCCAAAGAGCGGAATACATATATAAATGTGGAAGATTTAAAGGCAGAAAACTCATATATATATATATATTATAATTATATATATATCTACATTTACACTATCGGTGGCCAAAACACACACAACACACACACACATATATATATATATATATATATATATTATATATATATATATAATATATATATATATATATATAGATAGATATAGATATATGTGGACCCATGGACCATTACAATGTGATATAGCATAATATTGGCGGAAATCAAGTTATGGGTTAAGTCAAAGAGCAGAGGAGTATACACATAGACCAGAACGGGTTATAGCAACAACCCTATATAACATTTCGTCCGCCCATCGAGACCCTCATATCACAATGTATAAAGGGCCATCACCCCGAAATCATTGATTGCGATATATATGTATGGACCTGACGGAGGCATTAAAAATAGCCTCTAATAATATCACATCCGTCATATCGGGAGTCATGCATCGCATATATTGTAAAGCCTTGTCACTCCCGCAAGGACCGATTATGATGTATGTTGCAGACCTGATGAAACATTGCAGTTTGTTCTAACATCATATCGCATCCGCGAGTGAATCGACCATCAGCCATAGGGACGTTGCGACTGCCAATTGTGATACATGTAGTGGCCTGATACAGTTATAGATGTGGGTGTAATAATTTTTGAAGTCCGCCCTTTAGATTTTTGGTCGTTTATTCATATATTTCCTTTGTATTTGAATATTTGCATTGCACGGGGTTTGAACGGAAAAATGCATTAAGAAACGATCCCGATAGTTCAGGAAGTCTGAACGAAAGCCGATTGCGGTTGTGATTGGGACGTGGCATGTTCGTTAAACAATAAAGTCCTATGTATGCCTTTTATCATTGAAAAAATGGGGCTCTGTTACAGTTTGAACATGCAGCAGTTTTCTTTGGGCAATTGGTCCTCGCCATTAAATGAATGTGTCCCAGGAGTGCTGATGAGCACGAAGAGACAGAGGAAGCTACAACAACCAAAAATCTAGGAAGCCAAAGTGTAAGCCCACGCAGAGGGAGCTAAAGCAAGTGTTGAGGAAGCCAAAGAGCCAGCGAAAAGAGGAAACTGATAGTGACAAGCATCAGGAATGTACAAAATAGGAAAAACAGAGAACAAGGTGTGTTGAACATTGTTGTTGTGTTGTTGAAATAGTTGGAGGATATAGAGGCACCTGGAGAGGGTCCAGCAGAACAGAGAATGGGCATAGGACCAACAGGATAGGAGACAGTCGAAGGGGAGAATTAGCCAGCAGAGAAACAGTCATTCTAAAGCATTCACCATGACAGTAAGAACATATGCTTGAACAGAAAGCTAGTTCTTATGCAAAGCCTAGTGCAGCTAATAGTGGACTCACTAAGGCTGTGTGGAGACATTATCAGAGGTCATGAAGGCTATTGGAGACTCTATGGGGGCAATATGAATAGTTGTAAAGACTCGTTCATAAGAAGAATGGTTGTCATTGATGTTGTAGCATGGAGACTACAATGAAGCTATAAACAGATAGAACTCTGTAAAGAAGAGCTTTGAGAGCAGAACATTACTATCAAACATGCCTTGGCAATATTGGGTTGGAACCCTTAGGGTTGATGCCTCCGAAGTAAGAAGGATTGGAGTCCTTGCCGTTGATGCCTCAAAAGTAAGAATGATTGGAGTCCTTGGGATTGGTCCCTCAGTAGGAAGAATAGGTGTCCTTGGAACTGGTGTCTCAGGAACTGGAAGGATTGAAGTCCTCAAGAATTGGTGCTCCTAAGTCCAAGATTGGTGCCTTGGCAAAATAGAGTTGGAGCTTTGGAGGTTGGAGCCTCAGAAAAGTCCAAGTTGGTGCTTGACAACTTATTACAACCACCTATATATTGTATCTATTTTACTGCAAAGATTATATTAATAAAAACATTTATTCTTGTTTTTCATCTTGTGTTTTGAATATAAATGTTTTAACTGGAAAAATGATACTCAGAAAAAGAAATACTGATTTATCCCCTCTCTCAGTATTTCCAACAAGAATGAGATCTAATGAATCAATTGAGGATTTTTCTAATCAATTCATTCACATTCATTATGATTTTTTGGAAGATATAGATTGGGTTTCATGGTGAATCTGAGCCACTTGATGTTTTTGCTTCACCAACTCTTGTAAATCCATAGGAGGAACCTACTATTCCTTTTTTTCATTTCCCTCCTCCTTTTTTAGTTCCAATATGGGTGCCTCCTTCTGATGATGACAAATTTGGGAAATCTGTAAATCAAATTTCTGATGCATTTCTTCAATCTTCATCCATTTTGCATGATCTCAATCTAATGGAGGAAAAATTTGAATGGTTCATGGAGCCTACGGTGAGGGCTAATCCTTCCACTCAAGATGATATTAGCATTCTTAACCTCAATCCTAAATTTGGTTCCACTAAAAAGTCTCAATTATTCAAGGGACATTTGTCATCCCCTATCATCTAGATACCATGACTATTTGTACAATGATCCTCTTGATCAATATTCTCCACCAACTTTCTCTTCACGCTTTCTTTATTTTTAGGTTGCTAGTTCAAATGGTGATTAGGGTCAAGGCAATCACACTACACAAGTAGAGTAGCAAGAAAGTGAAGACACTTTTGACCTCTCTTCCATATTTCAAAGTTCCTGAGATCAACATCATTCTCTTTGATTCTTGGATGATTTCCAATCGACTAATATTAGTAGTCAATCAAATGAAGTTGATTTTCTTAATCAATCTATAATTGTGAGCACCAATCATTCTTATGATAATGAATTTGTTGTTGTATGCAGTGAAACGTGTACATGTGCATTAGTTGATCTTTTAGTTTCTCATGAAAAATATAATTTGAAATATATAGATCTAGAATCTGATTCGTTCAATGAATATTCTCTTATTGAAACTTCCTCTTCATCTCACTATCCCTTGTTCTCTACTGTTTGTGATGCATATACTTGCGATGAAGATACTCAATGCTCTTCAAGTTCTTCATCTGGTGAGTTAAATTCTCAATTAACACAAGGCAATGAGGTTATCAATGATGAAAAAAACAATCAAATCATTGAATATTATTTCCATCTGTCATCATCTCTTGTTTTGCATGAAGACAACTCTTCAAATTAGCTCACTCGTGAGATTTATTTGATACATACTTCTCTAGATGTGCAAGCATAAGAATCTTTCAACTTTATTAATCTATTTGTTAGAGTTGTAAAATCCAATCATCTCAGTAACATATATGGTTTCCATCATGTTTGTAATGGTATTATTGAAATCAATCATAGTAGCTATCCTCACACCATGCATGGTCTATTTCAATATTCAAAATGAGATTTTACAATCCTTGAGTGTTTCCAGACTTGTTAGAAAGTAGAGGCACTTCAACTTCTGTTGATGGTTATGTCAAGATCGTACGAATATGGTAAGATCCCCAAACTACATCATATAAATTTCTTCTCACAAAATTCTTTTCTTTGCATGGTTTCACTGGATGTAAAATCCTTCTTGAAATATGTTGGCTATTTTGGATGTAGTCTTTCGAACTTTCAATATTATATTTCTATTCAGATTCAATAATCTTCTTCAGTTGATTCATCTCCATGCAAGGCTATTTTACTTAACTCGGGTTTGGAATGTGTATCTCTCATAGAATCATGGAACCATGAAGTTGATCATTTTAAATATTATCTTCAGTTAAAGAAGTCAAGTTTATCAGATGCAACCTAGAATAGTCATCTCCTGGTTTTTCTTGTGAATGTTCTATTGTCAATATTTTTCTTCATCACACCTAAAATTCTCTTGAGTGATAATGAATGCATGGGTTAATTTGGCAAATAAAATTCTTATTCACTCATGGTATTCTGACTAGTTTCATGCATTTGTTGTACTGGCATTCCTTTTTACTTCTTCGATGATTACGATGCTAGTGTAGTGTGTTACCAATTACAAGGAAATGGTTTGTTATATTTATCATGTGAGGAAGATGATTCATTTGTTTAGGGCATCCGTAAACATGTTCAAACTGGACTATCCTTGTTATCTTCTAAGAAAGAATCTCATGCCACAGATGGCCCATCTGATCATAATATTAACTTTCATTCATTTATCATTTTCCAACCAGTATATCTAACGAATTTTTTTTCACTTCAATTAATATTGATAGTTTCTCTCACTATTCGGATGCTTGTAAAGAAGTTGAGGTACTTCAGCCTTGGTTTCTGGTTATGTCAAGCCCTCATTATCTTGACAACCTTTTGAATATGATCAGATTCATTTTCCCTTATAAGATTATCATCCTGATCCCCTGATTTTAATTGAAAATTCATATTTTCAAAGATTATATGCTTTCTCAAGAGGATTGTTTCGAGTTTCATGATCCAATCATTGAATGGTTGGAGAAATATTACTTGCAAAGCTTCATCACAAATAACAAGTTTTGATTTTTTTTCATTCTTTCTAAGGAAGACAATACAAATGAAGATGAATTTGCAATAAGGTTTCAAGGTTTGTTTTATTATGGTTTTCATAAAAAAAGGGTAAGAGTGTGGGTTGTTAGAAGTAGAGGCTAGAGGCAAGACCTTCAATTTGTTGTGCAAGTTATTCAAGATGTTATTTTGCTATCGAACATTATTTTATATATGTTTTAATCGCTTGTATCTTTGTGTATACAGGTTGAGATAAGTTACGATGCGTACATTGGAAATTTCATTATAATTGACCCTAGCATTCTAGCTAGTTAGGTTAGGAGTAGGTATAACTGCATACCAGTATGCCTTTCACATTCACCCTGCACTCGCTCTTGTCTTTTCTTTCTTTTGTATCACATCTTGTTTTCGATTAGCCTCCATTCGCTTTGCCCTTTCTATTTTGGTTTTCTTGTTGTGTCTCATCTCTTATTTCATGTTTCGTTTAATAAGACATCACATGAAGGATGTTCCCTTCAGGTTGAAAGACAATGTGGAAAAATAGAAAAGGGTCTGGTGACATTGGAACATCTGGCTAACCTTTAGTCCTTCTTCTTCATATTAGTTACACCTTTTGGTCGATGATGTTATAATGGAAAATACAATCCTTACATAAGGAAATCTTTCTGTTGAACTTTGATATTTATGTCTATTATAGAAACCTCATGCCTACACTTGGTTCTTTATGTTTGTGTTTTCCACACTTATATGATCAAGTAAAGGAGGACAAGGCGAAAATCTAAAAGGACAAACCAATATTAGAGGTTTTATATATGCTTCTTTGAAGGGACAACCTCTTATACTCTCAATAATTGAGGTCCTCTCTTCCACCCCATGAAATG
The DNA here is from genome assembly GCA_000404065.3 of Pinus taeda. Classification (NCBI taxonomy): domain Eukaryota; kingdom Viridiplantae; phylum Streptophyta; class Pinopsida; order Pinales; family Pinaceae; genus Pinus; species Pinus taeda. Next base: position 30,250 of record APFE031742581.1, on the reverse strand, counting down.
AATAAGTGTATATGCATGGTCCTTTATAAAATAAATAAATGAAGTGTGAAAGAAGAGAAAGGCTTCCTATGTAGGGAGGTGAAGAAAGCAACTCAATGAAGGTAGTGTTCAGGCTCACTGGTAGCAGAAAAATGTTTGTGTTCATGAAGCGACTCTGTCACGGTACTGTCCTAGCTTACTGGCAATGGAGAAATACTAGAGATGAAAAACTATACTTTGAATATCATAAGCTTGTGAATAACATTACCCTTCTCCTTATTCGAAGCATTGTGATATAGTTGGCTTTATGATTCTATTCAAGCAAGAAAGGATGAAGGGGGCTATTTTTATACACAGGGTAAATGGGGAAGCAAAAATAATTTGAATGATGAATCAATACTTCCTGAGCAGCTAGACCCTACACATAATATTTGACATGGGTAGAGAAGTTGGAGTTCTACTAGTGGGTTTCCAAGTGTTGTCGCTATGACAAACACCCTCAAAAATTGGATCCAGACATGAATTTTGAAATCTGGAGCCTATTGTGGATATTACGATCGTTTTTTCCATAGTCTCTTTATTTTTTATCGATAAGTGTCAAAGGAACATGCTCACACATGCTCATTCCCCAACGAGTTCATAAGCGGGCTCTTTTTTGCAAACTTGAACATGCATATCACAAGTCCATCAACATACCTCTTGTGTTATTTTCAACCTATGTCGACAGTTAATTTGCAATTTCATTGGTAGTCTCTCATTTTTCGTTGTGAATGTACTTGTATTTCAGTGACTCTCAAACTATCGCTTTTGGGTGCCTTTGCTTTTGTCAGTGTCGCTTTCATGTCTCAACAGTCACTTTCACTTTCTTTCAACTTAATTAGTGTAGTTTTCATGTTATATTTTCTCTTCCATGTGTCACTTTTGTCATCCTTCGCATATCACATGTGTTGCTCGCACTTATCTCCTCATATAGAAAATGTCACCTTTTGGCATGGGAAGTTTCAGTTACGTAAAGTGGATTTTTGGTTTGTTTCAAAGGGAAAATTTAGTGTTGATGAGTCTTTCTAGTCATGTAGACATGTTTTACACTCATTCCCAAAGATTTATGCCTTTTCTCACAAGTGTTGTCACTTTTGTCGCAAAGTGTACCTTTTGTGTCACACCTGGAGAACTACGTTGTATCACTGCCACATTGAGGAGACCATGTTGTTCTTGTTTCCTAAGTGATCAATGTTATGCTTTCCGTTGTTTGAGTGTGTGATCATGATCTAGTTTTTTCTCTCTTCACTTGAGCTTCACTGGTTCCAAACATAGTGTTATCGAGAAAATTTCACTCTTGGGAAACTTAACTTCACTTAGCCTTCGAGAACTCTGTACTATGTAGTCTTAACCCTCAAGACTAAACCTTACCTCTTGGAACTGCACACTTCACAATCATGGTGCCCAACCTTTACCCTTGATCTCTAGAGCTACGCAATTTTTTCCCTCCATTCAAGCACAACTATGCACTCTGTAGCATCAAGCCTCAAGCTTCCAGCCGAACACGTTGAATTGTGAAACTACACAATCCATGATACTTTTCTCCCTCCAAAACTACACATTGGGAAACTTCGAGCCTTAAGCCTCAAGCTTTAGCTTTTGAATCCCTCATATGCGTAATCTCCCAGCTTGTTCTCCTGCCAGAACTGTGCATTGGGTAACTCCAAGATTCAAGCCTCAACCTTGAGCTCTTGATCCCCTTAACTATAAATTCACCTATCCTGGCCACTGAGAAGTGCACATTACGCAAGTGAAAGGCTTAAGCCTCAAGTTAGACCTCCTAAGTCCCTCAACTGTGTATTTCCTTAATTTTATCCTTCCAGAATTGTGCATTGGGAAACCTCACGCCTCAAGCCACAACCTAAAGCTCTTGAACCCTCAATTGTGTAATCATTTGACCCCACCCATTATGAACTGCACATTCTACAATCAGAAGCCTTAGTCTTGGACCTTGGCCTTTGGAACTGCAATCCTTGATCCATTCACTCAATTTGTCACCTAGTTCTAGCCCTAACAAGTCATTTCATGAAACATGTTAGATTAGGAGTTATGAGACTGATGTCGACTTATCATGAGTGGTTTTTAGTTGCAAGTACTCTATCTTATCATGAAAGGATGTTGATAGATGAAAAGGAGAAGGATACCATGCTACAAGAAACATATGGATCTAAAAAGAAAAGATGATCATCAGGTGATTAGACGAAGGAACACTAGAGTACAAGAGAAGATCAAAAATCAAGACCACATTGAAAACTCCTTACTTTCAATATAGATGAAGGAGGAAGAAAAACAACATGCACAATCTTTCAAGAAGACTCAAAGATAACAGAAACAAGAATGACTTGACATTTCATCAAAGTCTTGTTATATCTTTTCAAAGTTTCATGTCATCGTTGGCCACATCATTTGTGGATTATGTGATTTAAATTTAGATGGAATATAATGTAAAGTGGAAGTCCAAGAGCCATGTATAAAATTTGAAAAGTCATGAGGGAGTCAAAAGGTCATAGAGAAGTCAAACAATCATGAGGACAATCTGAGTAACAAGGGAGGTGAATGTTCACCCCATTCATTATATATACACCCTCATAACTCATGCAAAGGGCTTTTCACCTTGCCTCCTCCTATCATGAATTAGAGAGGAAGATAGTTCTTTTGGAGGAGAAAGTGACTACTCTAATGCTCCACTATTGGGGCTAGTGGTGTTCATTGTCTTGATGCATCTTGGAACTTTCACTTAATGCAGAAGCTCATTGAGCCAATACACTTTCATGTGTATGTAATAAATATTTTAAGACTATTCTTTGAATGTTCGTGATGCATATTATTTTCATACGTACTAAGGAAATTGAACTATTTTGGTGGCTTTGGTACTTACCTTATTGAAGTTGTGTGTTATTTTTTCAACAATCACTGCATCTATGTGTACTATTTTGTTGGTTGGTCAATGATTCATTATTATGTACATGCTTGTGTGTCTTTTCTAGATTAGTACTCTTCCTTGTCTTCAAAATGCTCACTTGTATTTCTTTTGGTAGAAGGACCTTGATACGTCTATAGTTGAGCATCCACAAGGCATACTCACTTGCAAATTCAAAATTACCTATGTATGGATCTCTCATGTTGAACATTGAAGCCAAGGCATATCAGTAAGAAAATATGGCAGTCAAGCCTTAGTTCCAGAAGGGCTCCCACACCAAACAGTGCAAACTCTAATTGGGACCTTTCATTGGGGAGACCCCCTTGGTATATGGATTTATAGCACCATCAACACAAGACTCGCTTGATCATTCCTGCCATGACTCAGTCAAGATATCTCAACTCTTCTTTGCACAATATCTTAGGGGGAGAGCTATGCAACCTTCCCAGCTACAAGTTCAGTCACTGCATAGGCTTCTTTAAACTAGTATTATCGACTGAGGCTCTTTCTCAAGGATCTGGTAGACTCCTAGACATGCTTCAAAGTTTCATAATAGTGTCCTTAAGTGCGTAGAACAGTTTACGATGTTATCCCTCTTGAGCTTGAGTGATAGATTCTATAACGATTTCCTGTCCCATGATACTTCACTTCCCATGGGGAAGGAATGCCACCGAAGGAGGCGTATGTACTCCTACATTGATTACCTATCACAGGATTGGCATAGACTTCTGGGAGGTCCTTATCTCATCTAGCACACTCCGATGGTGTCGAACCCTATGTCGGGCATAAAAATAGCCACATGCCAATACGCATGGCCTTCAAGTGCCTCTGAAGCCACCGTAAGATGGTAGCAACATCTATCAAACCTATTGAAAATGTAAGGCTAAATGACATTTAGGTAAATATGGTGGCTTAATTGATACGAAGAAAAATATCCCTTTAACATTAATGCAGTGATTTCGATGCAACATGGCAACTTGTAACTTAACGACAAGGATGCACAAGAAAATACAGATCCTATTATACAAAGGGTCTTCAATGTAATCTTCATATTAATAAAAAGGGTCTCAGGACCCATGGTTCTTCAAGTGTTAACCCTAGCTCGCATGGCTTTACCATTATATGCAATCAATTCTACCTCTCTCTTATTAAGTGATTTACATGTTATTCTTCACTATTAAACATATGTGCAAATCCATGCCTAGCGTAGCATTGTGGCTTCATATTTTGTTAACATGCAGTCCGTTATGCCCCTTATACATCGGATGTTTTGTGTTTATCATTAGCAATCATTACACATTTTCATCCTTTATATTTTACACACATGCATCCATATATTCAGCACATACATATAAATATATCACATTACGATATTCCCACAAAGATGCACCAAAGATGCAAGTAATCAACATAATGTAGTCCCTAATTCCAAAACACAACTCCTGATTCATCAAAATATAAACATCATACATGGATACTTATCTTTAAGACTACAGGTCAACTAAGCCTAGGATGATGACTCTCGACCCAGTCATAGACACCTACAACCATACTTACTTGCATTTGTTACCCCCAAGACAAATTCTAGAGTATGGGGATTGCTTACTAGTAGGACTAACACACCAACTACCACTGATTCTGGGAATCCAAAGGAATTCCTTCCTCAATCCCACCAACAGACAACCACTTGGTTCGCTAACACCAATAGTCCATAGCTGCCCAACCATACCCTCAAGTGGACACATAGTAATTCACCCCCTTCTATGGAGTCTAGAATCCATCATGCCATTACGATAGTATACACAATTCTTAGGGTACCGAAGTTGTTAGAGGGCTCTAGAGTCTTATAACTAAACCCATAACCTCTAGGTGACCCAAGATGTTATAGGGCTCCATAAGTTCCTTCGTAACCCATAGCCTTTAGGGTCCTAAGCTGTTACAGGGCTCCAAAGACATTTTCTCAATCCACAACCTCCATAGACCTAAGCTGTTACAGGGCTCCATGGATTCTATCTCAACCCACAACCTCTAGGGATCGAGATTCAATCCCCTTCTATTCTCTTCCATGCTACTACTGAAAGCTCTTTCTGAACTTTCTTACTGAACACACCTTTTCAGTCGTCTCTGCCTCTCCTCCCTTTTCATATGTATGTGTGTCTGATTTTTCTTTGGTGTCCCCCTTTTTCTTTTTCACCCCCCTTTTTCCTCAGCCTCCTCCTCATTCACCATTATTGTTTCATCCTTTATAGCTTGTAGCACATAGTATCCCATAGCATTCTTGTCCTTCATTTCTTATATTTGCTTCTCAAGCAAAATGGGCTTGCCTACTTCCTCTTGCAGTACATTTAATTTCAAGAGCTTCTTCATTAATTCATGCACCAACCATCCTTCAATGCTTGTCCCACATTTCAGGTTTCTCTTTTGCATAAGAAACCATACCATCCCAAATAAGTGACCTCCTCCCCATCTCAGGAATCACTGTCCCTTGACTCCACACCTTTTTTCTTGATTTTTAAATGTTGCAAATTATTTACAATATATTTACAAATGCCACTTGTAGGAGGATTTTGGGTGGGCCTATCACATGGATCTTCCATGAGGATCACACGAACTAGGATGAGAATGACTAGTATGTCATGTGGCCTCTCCTGGATTGAATTTACTCTAGGGATTGAAAGCCCAATCCCCACCCTAACATCACTCAAATATCCTTCCTAGAGGGATAATTCAATGAAATTTTGTCTTGTACCGAGATATGGGTCAAGGTGGAAATTGATGTTTGAGTCTTGCTACTATTTTATGAGATGGTAAGATGTTGGGTAGGGGAATGAAGCATCCACTTAGGGATGAGACCCTCTTATTGGGCATTTCTTGGAATTTTATCTATCTTGTGTGGACTGATGACCCACCTCTTGGAATCCACTAATGTAAAAGTAGTTAAATAGTGACCTAAGATAAATGTAGCCCATAATTTCCTAAGGAAATATAATATGGCCTCTCTATTATTGCAAGGAGTCTTGTAAAACACCATGAACCATCTATTAATCTGGTTTCATAAAAAGGTTGAGAGGTGCATAAGTCCATTCAAATACATGTCTTTGTCACTAAAGCCTATGTTATTTTTCTAGGGTTAATAGAAAAGCTCCTTAAAACTTGTTTTATATGTTTCTATCTCTAATTTGGCTTTTATCTAAACATGTCATATAATATTCAAACATCCTAGCCTTGTAATTGGAAATATGATATAATCAACATTGGGAATTGGAAAAGGAAGAAATATTGATATCTAAAACTGCAGCAAGTGAAAGGCTTGACTGCTCTTTCATGTTTCTCAAACCTTGAATTACAAATCTTAATGGCTTAAACCTTGCCCCATATTCAAAGGTTGCATTCAATAGTTGTGGGTTGGGGTTTGGTATATGTTCATCTCATGATGATGGGTTCAAGTTTTGTTCAATTTTAGGATCCATCCAACTTAAATGTTGGATTTAAAGATGAAAAACTATATTCATATTTGTTATTGTAATTTATAAATATTATGAAATACGAAAAAAGAAAAATATTTAGAAAATCTAAAATCAATTAAAGAATAAGTCAATATTGGCACTCAAAGACTCCTATAACACCACTTCAAATCACCCAATAACTTGCAAAATGCATTGCACAATTACGTAATAATGAAACTAGCGATGTATGCTTTTCTAATTAATCAACATAGAAGTGTTTATGCAGTTAAGAGCATGCAGATGATTATGAATGCATCCACATTCTTATAAACCTTGAGTTGACACCCATGCATGCTTACTTACTGAATTTAGGGAATACCAAGGCTATTACATCATGAGTGCATGGATAGTTTTAGGAACACGAGCATGTTCATATGTGTGCATGTTATTGCTAACACCATTATCGCAATTTATTCCTTCAAATACTTACAAACTACATAAATTTATTAGAAAATATCAATAATTATATATTTCTTTTTATTTATTTATTTTATAAATCTAAATAAACAAACTTGAAACTGTGATTATTAAAACTCTTTTCATTACATAATTTGTGATATTCTCTTTTTAGTTGTAGTCCATAATCTGAATGCTTCAAGACTTTTTAGAGTATTGAATCTATATGTGTAATCAAAAACCATTTCAAATAACAAAGATAAAGATTTTACCTAAAAAAACACAAAATTCCAACCAAAAACTCCAAAAATGCTACTCTTTATTTCTCTTCTACACACTATTAAGATTCCTCATTTTTACTAATTCACCATTTTATTTAATGATCTGAGGGATGAATTTGTAGCCCTCAGATCATTAAACAAGAACAAAGATATTGTTGTTCTGAAAGCCGACAAAGGTGGGGCTGTTGTCATTCTTAACAAAGCAGACTACCGCAATAAGATGTTAGATCATCTTCATAATAGCATAAAATATAAGAAGCTTCCCAAAAACCCATTAAAGAAGATTTCTAGGACTGTGGCTCTTGCCATTAAATCCAGTAGCTCTGCGTTTTCCCTACACCATAAACTCATTGAGAGCAATCCCATCACTCCTAGGATCTATGGGCTCCCTAAGATTCACAAGGAAGGAGCTCCCATTAGGCCCATTGTCAACACCATTGGAGGTCCTACCTACCTTCTTGCTAAGTTCCTTGCCTTGAAACTTAAACCCTTAGTTGGCCGTATAGATTCCTTCGTCAAAGACTCCGCTTCCTTTATTCAAGAGCTTAAGGACATTAAGCTTCACCCTGAAGATATTCTGGTTATTTTTGATGTAGTTTCCCTGTACACTTGCATCCCTATAAATGAGGCCATGGAGGAGATTAACCACCTAACGGATCCTGATACCGCTCGGTTAGTTAAGATTTGCCTCACTTCCACTTTTTTCAGTTTTGAAGGGGAGTTCTTTGAGCAAACATGTGTGGTTGCCATGGGTTCATCCTTATCCCCTGTCGTTGTGAATCCTTTTATGGAATATTTTGAATACAAGGCTCTAAACTCAGCCCTCCTTCTGCCTAAGCTTTGGAAAAGATATGTAGATGACACTATGTCATCTCGTCTCATGGCCAGGAGGAGTTAGATCTCTTCTTCGATCATCTTAGCAGTCAATCCTTAGCCATCAAGTTCACCATGGAACAGGAAGTCGATGGTTGCCTCTCGTTCCTTGATATTCTTATTTCAAAGAATAGTGATGGTTCCTTCTCCCACCAAGTGTTTCGTAAGAAAACACATATAGAACAATATCTTCATGCCAGTTCCCACCATTTCCTAGCTCAGAAGTTGGGTGTTCTCAACACCCTCGCCACTCGTGCCCTAAGGATCTCTGATGAAAAGAGTTTTGAGAAAGAGAAATCCCACCTCCTTAATGTCTTTGTTGAAAACGGTTATAGTAGATACCTAGGTTAGAAAGATTTCCTCAAAGCTGCCAAATATTTGGTAGCTTAAAGAGAACCAAAAGGGCGGGCCCCAAGTCTCCATCTTCCATTTGTGCAAGGGACCATAGGTAGGATTGTGAGGATCTTAAGAAACACAATGTTCCCTTGACCTTTAGACCCCTTAATGCCATTCATAAGTCCCTCAGATCAGTGAAGGATCCTATAGACCCTAAGGACATGAAGAGGGTTTATATCATTCCATGTTCCTGTGGGACCCCCTATATTGGTGAAACTGGGCGCTCCATTAATCAGAGGATTAGTGAGCATGCAACTGACCTTAAACATAGGAGAACCAAGTCTTCCGCTTTAGCAGAGCATGCGGAAAACCAAACATCATGTTTGTATAGAGGAGGCAAGTGTTATTGCTAGGGTTTCACCATTCCGTCACCGTAAATTTAGGGAAGCCCTTGAAATCGAAAAAAGGCCGCGAAATATCAATAGGGAGGATGGCTGGAAGATCAGTAGTTGTTGGATCCCAGCTCTCACTTCCTAATCGTTCTTATTTTCCTCCCCTCCCTCTTTTTATAGCTGGTTCTGGCTTTCTAATTACTAAGTTTTCCCTGCATTATCCCCCCTCCCCCCCCTCTCTCTTTTGCCTTTGTTTTTTAGATGTATTATTTACATTCATTTTATGCTATTAATTGTAACTTAATTAATAAAAGAAAAATAATTACTTTAATATTTTAATCGATCTATGTTAATATATTTTTATTACCTTATAATTGAAATGATTAAACATTTAAAAAAATAAAAAATATAAAAATAAAATAAAATATAATGAGTTATTCCTTTATATATATATATTATTTTTTTTATCTATATTATACCTTGTATTTAATTAATAGTATAACTAACTATTAATATAATAATTATTACCATTATTTTTTTTTGCTCCCTTTCTCCCCTTAGTCTGGTTCTACTAGTCGATTCCTAGTCAAATAGAGTCGTTAGTGACTCAAATAGCCATTGCCTAGTCATGAATTATAGTCGTTGGAGATTCTGCTATGATTATTTAACATGCAATCCAGATCTGTTTTTTCAACTTGTCCTGATGAAGCAGCCTGGTTGGTTCGAAACCCGTTGACAAAAGAAATATCATGTGATTTACACCAAAAAATATCTCATTAACTTGGTATAGATCGCAAAAGCCTCAATTTGAAATATATTTTTAATTTAAAAAAGAAAAATTATTTAAATTATTTAAAAGAAGTCATGCTGAAGCATTCACGGTGACAATAAGAACATATGCTTGAATAGAAAGCTAGTTCTTATGTAGAGCCTAGTGCAGCTAATAGTGGACTGACTAAGGTTGTGTGGAGACATTATTAGAGGTAATGAAGGCTATTGGAGACTCTATAGGGGTAGTATGAAGATTTGTAAAGACTCCTTCATAAGAAGACTGGTTGTCATTGATTCTATAGCATGGAGACCACAGTGAAGCTATCAGCAGACAGAACTCAGTAAACAAGAGTTCTAAGAGTAGAAAATTACTATCAAACATGGCTTGACAAGATTGGATTGGAACCCTTGGGGATGATGCCTCAGAAGTAAGAAGGATTGGAGTCCTTGGGGCTAATTCCTCAGAAATAAGAAGGATTGGAGTCCTTGGGATTGGTGCCTCAGAAGTAGGAAGGATAGGTGTCCTTCAAACTGGTGTCTCAAGAACTGGAAGGATTGAAGTCCTCATGAGTTGGTGCTCCTAAGTCCAAGATTGGTGCCTTGGCAAATAGAGTTGGAGCTCTAGAGGTTGGAGCCTCACAAAAGTCCAAGTTGGTGCTTGGCAACTAATTGCAACCACCTATATATTGTATCTATCTTACTGCAAAGATTATATTAATGAAAGCATTTATTCTTGTTGTTCATCTTGTGTTCTGAATATAAATGTTTTAACTGGAAAATGAATAGTCGGAAAAAAGAAATATTGATTCACCCCCCCTCAGTATTTCCAATAATTGGTATTAGAGCCTGTACCTTCTTACAAAGCCTAATAGCTTGAAGGTTGATCTTTAGAACACAAACAACAAAGTCAAGGAAGAAAGTATCCAATCCTCTTAAGGATGTGTCACCCTCTACTACTAAGATAGAAGATAATCAATTTGAGGAGGCTCCAAGGTTCAATGGGAACATTAATATATGGGAAGCAAGAATGAGGAATTTCATACAGACCCAAGGCATTGGAATCTGGAAATTAGTGATTGATGATAGTGGGATGGATGGATAATTCAAGGACTACAATGCAAAAGCAATTAGGGCAATCTTGAATGGACTACCTAATTCTATAAAGAACAATCTAGGAAAATATTCATCGGCAAAGGGTATATCGGACAAAATTCATGACGTTAACTCAAAATAAGCATTGACCATGACCATCAGACAAGAAGATGATGGAAATCAAGAAGGAAATCCAAAACCCATCATAGAAGCTGAAAATGAGAATGATGACAGCAAGGCCAAAGCAGACCTAGAAGATGAAGACAATGAAAAATATTTTGTAGAAGATCTCCTCACTCAACTTATGGATGCCATGGAAGAGATTAACAATTTGAAAAAGGAAAATGAGGAACTTAAGAAGATAGCACTAGTTGGTGACCAAGATCAAACGAGGAAGAAAGTTGATCTCATCAAGTTTCAAGTACAAGAAAGGGATGAAGAGCTTGCCAAGCTTAAGAAGGAATTTCATCAAAGCAAAACAAAGCATCATGAAGAAGTCATATCCATGACAAACTGATTGGATAAAGAAAAGAAATAGGAAGATACCTTGTCAAGTGAACTTGAACAAAGACACAAGAGCTTGAACAAACTTGAAGAAGAGATTGGTCAGTACAAGGTAGAGGTCTCCTCTCTCAAATCTCAACTACAAGAAGCAAGGAAATAAGCACAAGAAGCTAAAAAGACCATGGAAGCATTGGAAGTCATAGAAGGACAGGTTGATGAAGCAGGAAAGGAAAGAAACACCATGATCTGTCAACTAAAAGAAAAGGATGAAGGAATCTTCAAATTAAAATCTAACATCAAGCTTCTCAAGGCTGAAACATGTAAAGCTATAAGGATCAAGGAAAAAATGGAGAGCGGTCAAGAAAACAATGAAGAAATCTTCAAAATGAAGTCAGATATCATCTACCTTAAAATAGAAGCAGATGAAGCTACTCATATCAAGGAAGAAACTGAGAAACAACTTGCTAAGAAGAATAATGAGTGTGAAAGATTAGAAGAAGAGATTGTCTTTCTCAGAAGGAAGTTTGAAGGGATGGACAAAATCTTGAAGAGCTCTCAAGCCTTGGATGACATGCTCAGCTATCACAGATGTCGATTTGATAAATTGGGTCTCAGGTATGCAGGTGAATCCTCAAACAAGAATGATAATGCTTTCAACAAAAGGGATATGAAGAAGCCAGAAAGAAATGGTGATGCTCTGAGTTCCAGCAGAGGCAAGGAGAAACATCAAGGATACAATGGAAGAAATCCTGCTCCAAGAAGAAATGTAGATGATGTCAAAGATGCGAGAGGAAATGGTTATCATCAAAGGATCTCAAGGCAGAAATGCTTCAGAAGTACATCAAGGAAATCTCCATCTCCTAGGTACAAAAGTTCATTTTTTGGTTATTGTTATTCTTGTACAAACTTTGGTCACATGGCAAAAGACTATAAAGCATATCATAAACATAGATGTTATGGTCCCCAACCATCTCATCGAAATAGATATTATAGTCCCCAACAATTTCCAAGAAACAATTTTGAAGGAAGAAATCATGAATTCTTATTCATGAACAATGTAGAATGCTTCAAGAGTCATAAAATTGGTCATATGGCATGTGATTGTAACTTAACTTAAGCTCTTACGCAAGCTAGAACCATGCAAAAGTAGAAAGTTACACAGGTATGGAGGAGGAATAAAAAATTAACTGAAAGTCCCTTGAACTATCCAGCCAACAGCGTATGTCACTGGCCTGGATTTTGACAATCTAGGCATTTGATGGAAAGACTCTGCCAAAAGAGATGATGCATATAGTTAGGGGGAGCCTGTGATTCTTGATCATTATTGTAGAAGCTATTAGTGAAAGGGTCCCTACGAAATCCTCGTTGAGCTATATTAACAGTCATCCTTTGATAAAGATCATTTCTCAGGGGTACTCCATTGAAAAATATGATCATGTAACCATTCTTTGGATCGTTGTTAAAGATGATTTCCACTTAATCGCTAAGTAGTATTTGGAGCAATAGATAAAGTCATCTAATGCTAGAGAAATAGTGCAAATAACTATGGTGTTGATATTATAGATAATAAATGTCTTGACTCGGGGATTTGATGTGAGAACATAAATTATGGACACTAATAGAGGAAATCTTCAAACAAATAGATACATCTAGAATGAAGTTTGAAGTAAGAGCAACTAGCAACATATAACAAAAATGAAGCATTGCAAAAAGATGCAAATCAGAAGAACTATTTTAAAAGGCAGTCACAGATTGGATATCTAAATCTGCTAGTGAAATAACTTGCTAAGATATGTACACAAACATAAGGAGAATATGGCTCATAGAAAGGAGAATGTTGTGCAATCAAATATAACTTATGCTAAGACTGGTCATTGAGAAAATATAGCAATAGTAAGGCACAACCTCTCACCATTTCATCCAAATGTAGTTATGTTGAATACTGGATGGCAGTGAATCAAGGAGAAGCACAAAGAAAAAAAGGAACTTGGACATGAAGAAAGATAACAAGAAAGAAAATTTCAGTGGCATTTTCTCTTGATTCGTACTATGATCGCCTCTCAATTTTGACTGTGGAGTTAACAATATGGATTGAAGCATAAAAACCTGAACTTGGACACTTGGTGTATGGCTATTTACAATATGATTGAAAGCATTGAAGTAGACCATATTTCAGAATTGTTGAAGCCATGATAAAGTAGTTATGAGACATGAAGAGGGAATAATGTGCTAATTGATGATAAAGCATCAATCCTTCTATCTTGAGGGAAAAGAAGAAGAGCACTATGCCAGGGGGAGTCCTAGACATATAAAGACCTACAATTTATGAAGAACGGAAGCAGTTTGATAGGGGGAGTCCCAGAGCACTTATTTGCCATTGATGTCAAAGGGGGAGAGAAGAAGAATATTGCCATCAATAACAAAGGGGGGGATTGTTGACCTACATTGTCATTGATGTCAATATGGCAATATTCTAGATACTAGATGATCCATGAAGGGGAAGCAGAACAACTCCATGAAGAGACAGGAGCAAGGCCATCAGGATAGCCAAGCCATAAGCAAGAGTCTGTTAACGGAGGAGTTAACAAAGGAGGCATATCAAAGCTACTGTAGAATTTCAGAGCAAGAGAGGCACATTTCAAAATACCAGATGAAACAGAGGAGGTCTCTTTGAAAGACATTACCAAGCTAGAGGAGCCACATTGGAGCAAGAGGAGCCACATCGGAGGAGCATTGCATGTAATACATGCCCAAGAAGAACCAAGAGGAAGAAATCATCAAAAGAGGAGTTAAAATGCCAGAGGAGGAAAAACAAAGATATCAGAGCTATAGGAGGAGCCATATATATATGTCATATATAATATATATATATATTATATATATATTATATATATATAATATATATATATATATATATATATAATATGCCATAGAATAATATATCCGGAGGAGAAAATGGATACCAGAGGAGAAAAACAGAGCTATCGGAGAGCATATCGAAGGAGCAAAGAGTAGACAGAGCCATCAGGGAGAAAAAATCTATTAGAGCTTGGGACGAGTCTTGTTTAGGAAAATACATGCCCAAAGTGCCAAAGAGCGGATTACATTTTATAAATGTGAAAGATTTAAAGGAAGAAAACTCATATAATATATATATATATATATATATATATATATATATATATATAATATATATATATATATATGTTGTGTGCATTTACACTATCGGTGGCCAAAAACACACACACACACACACACAGATATATATATATATATATATAGATTAGATAGATATATATATGTGGACCCACGGACCATTACAATGTGATATAACATAATATTGGCGAAAATCAAGTTATGGGTTAAGTCAAAGAACACAGGAGTATGTACACAGACCTGAACGGGTTATAGCAACAACCCTATATAACATCGCGTCTGCCCATCGAGACCCTCATATCACAATGTATAAAGGGCTATCACCCCCAAATCACTGATTGCGATATATATGTATGGACCCAACAGAGGCATTAAAAACAACCTCTAATAATATCACGTCCGTCATATTAGGAGTCATCTATCACATATATTGTAAAGCCTTGTCACTCATGCAAGCACCGATTGTGATGTATGTTGTGGACCTAATGCAACATTGCAGTTTGTTTTAACATCATATCGCATCCGCAGGTGAATCGGTCATCAGCCATAAGGACACTGCGACTGCCGATTGCGATATATGTAGTCGACCCGATACAGTTATAGATGCGGGTGTAATAATTTTTGAAGTCCGCCCTTTAGATTTTTGGTCATTTATTCATATATTTTATTTGAATATTTGCATTGCATGGGGTTTGAAGGGAAAAATGCATTAAGAAATTCTCCCGATAGTTCAGGAAGTCTGAACGAAAGCCGATTGCGGTTGTGATTAGAATGTGGCATGTCTTTTAAACACTAAAGTCCTATGTATACCTTTTATCATTGAAAAAAACGGGGCTCTGTTACAGTTTCAACATGCAGTAGTTTTCTTTGTGTAATTGGTCCTCGCCATTAAATCAATGTGTCCCAGGAGTGTTGATGAGCACGAAGAGACAGAGGAAGCTACAATGATTGAAAATCTAGGAATCTAAAGGGTAAGCCCACGCAGGAGGAGCTAAAGCAAGTGTTGAGGAAGCGAAAGAGCCAGCGAAAAGAGGAAATTGATAGTCAGAAGCATCAGGAATGTACAAAATAGGAATAATAGAGAACAAGGTGTGTTGAACATTGTTGTTGTATTGTTGAAATAGTTGGAGGATATAGAGGCAGCTGGAGAGGGTCCAACAGAACAGAAAAATGGGAAAAGGACCAACAGGACAGGAGACAGTCGAAGGGGAGAAGTAGCCAGCAGAGAAACAATCATTCTAAAGCATTCACTGTGACAATAAGAACATATGCTTGAAAAGAAAGCTGGTTCTTATGCAGAGCCTAGTGCAGCTAATAGTGGACTCACTAAGGCTATGTGGAGACATTATCAGAGGTCATGAAGGCTATTGGAGACTCTGTGGGGGAAATATGAATAGTTGTAAAGACTCCTTCATAAGAAGAATCGTTGTCATTGATGTTGTAGCATGGAGACTACAGTGAAGCTATAAACAGACAGAACTCCGCAAAGAATAGTTTTGAGAGTAGAATATTACTATCAAACGTGCCTTGATAATATTGGGTTGGAACCCTTGGGGTTGATGCTTGAGAAGTAAGAAGGATTGGAGTCCTTGGGGTTGATGCCTCAGAAGTAAGAAGGATTGGAGTCCTTGGGATTGGTGCCTCAGAAGTAGGAATAATAGGTGTCCTTGGAACTAGTGTCTCGGGAACTAGAAGGATTGAAGTCCTCAAGAGTTGGTGCTCCTAAGTCCAAGATTGGTGCCTTGGAAAAATAGAGTTGGAGCTCTAGAGATTGGAGCCTCAGAAAAGTCCAAGTTGGTGCTTGACAACTGATTGCAACCACCTATATATTGTATCTATTTTACTGCAAAGGTTATATTAATAAAAGCATTTATTCTTGTTGTTCATCTTGTGTTCTGAATATAAATGTTTTAACTCAAAAAATAATAGTCAGAAAAAGAAATATTGATTCATCCCCCCTCTCATTATTTCCAATAAGAATGAAATCTAATGAATCAATTGAGGATTTTTCTAATCAATTCATTCACATTCATTATGATTTTTTGGAAGAAGATACAGATTGGGATTTCGTGGCGAATCTGAGCCACTTGATGTTTTTACTTCACCAACTCTTGCAAATCCATAGGAGGAACCTACTATTCCTTTTTTTCATTTCCCTCCTCCTTTTTCAGTTCCAATATGGGTGCCTCCTTCTGATGATGCCAAATTTTGGAAATTTGTAAATCAAATCTCCGATGCATTTCTTCAATCTTCATCCACTTATCATGATCTCGATCTAATGGAGGAAAAATTGGAATGTTTCATGGAGCCTAGGGTGAGGGCTAATCCTTCCACTCAAAATGATATTAGCATTCTTAACCTCAATCCTAAATTTGGTTTCACTAAAAAGTCTCAATTATTCAAGGGAAATTTTTCATTCTCTATCATCTATATACCATGACTATTTGTACAATGATCCTCTTGATCAATCTTCTCCACCAAATTTCTCTTCACGCTCTCTTTTTTTTTAGGTTGCTAGTTCAAATAGTGATTAGGGTCAAGGAAATCACACTACACAAGTAGAGTAGCAAGAAAGTGAAGACACTTTTGACCTCTCTTCCATATTTCAAAGTTCCCCATGTCAACATCATTCTCTTTGATTCTTGGATGATTTTCAATCGACTAATATTAGTAGTCAATCGAATGAATTTGATCTTCTTAATCAAACTATAATTGTGAGCACCAATCTTTTTGTATGCAACGAAACGTGCACATGTGCATTAGTTGATCTTTCAGTTTCTCATGAAAAATTTAACTTGAAATATTTAGATCTAGAACCTGATTTGTTCAAAGAATATTCTCTTATTGAAACTTCCTCTTCATCTCACCATCACTTGTTCTCTATTGTTTGTGATGCATATACTTGCAATGAAGATACTCAATGCTCTTCAAGTTCTTCATCTAGTGAGTTAACTTCTCAATTAACACAAGGCAATGAGGTTATCAATGATGAAAAAAACAATCAAATCATTGAATATTATTTCCATCCGTCATCATCTCTTGTTTTGCACGAAGACAACTCTTCAAATTAGCTCGCTCGCAAGATTTATTTGATACATACTTCTCTAGATGTGCAATCATAAGAATCTTTCAACTTGATTAATCTATTTGTTAGAGTTGTAAAATCCAATCAACTCAGTAACATATATGGTTTCCATCAGGTTTGTAATGGTATTATTGAAATCAATTGTAGTAGCTATCCTCACACCATGCATGGTCTAGTTAAATATTCAAAATGAGATTTTACAATCCTTGAATGTTTCGAGACTTGTTAGAAAGTCGAGGCACTTCAACTTCTGTTGATGGTTATGTCAAGATCGTACGAATATGGTAATATCACCAAACTACATCATATAAATTTCTTCTCACAAAATTCTTTTCTTTGCATGGTTTCACTGGATGTAAATTCCTTCTTGAAATATGTTAGCTATTTTGGATGTAGTCTTTAGAACTTTCAATATTTTATTTCTGTTCAGATTCAATAATCTTCTTCAGTTGATTCATCTCCATGCAAGGCTATTTTACTTAACTCAGGTTTGGAATGTGTATCTCTCATAGAATCATGGAACCATGAAGTTGATCATTTTAAATATTATCTTCAGTTGAAGAAGTCAAGTTTATCAGATGCAACCTAGAATAGTCAGCTCCTAGTTTTTCTTGTGAATGTTCTATTGTGAATATTTTTGTTCATCAAACCTAAAATTCTCTTGAGTGATAATGAATGCATGACTTATTTGGCAAATAAAATTCTTACTCACTCATGGTATTCTGACTAGTTTCATGCATTTGTTGTACTGGCATTCCCTTTTACTTCTTCGATGATTACGATGATAGTGTAGTGTGTTACCAATTACAAGGAAATGGTTTGTTATATTTATCATGTGAGGAAGATCATTCATTTTTTTAGGGCATCCGTAAATATGTTCAAAATGGTCTATCTTTGTTATCTTCTAAGAAAGAATCTCATGCCACAAATGGCCCATCTGATCATAATATTAACTTTCATTCATTTATCATTTTCCCACCAGTATATCTAATGAATTTTTCTCACTTCAATTAATATTGATAGTTTCTCTCACTATTCGGATGCTTGTCAAGAAGTTGAGGTACTTCAACCTTTGTTTATGGTTATGTCAGGCCGTCACTATCTTGACAACCTTTTGAATATGATCAGATTCATTTTCCCTTATAAGATTATCATCCTAGTCCCGTGATTTTAATTGAAAATACATATTTTCAAAGATTTTAGGCTTTCTCAAGAGGATTGTTTCGAGTTTCATGATCCAATCATTGAATGGTTGGAGAAATATTAACTGCAAAGCTTCATCACAAATAACAAGTTTTGATTTTTTCTCATTCTTTCTAAGGGAGACAATACAAATGAAGATGAATTCGCAATAAGGTTTCAAGGTTTGCTTTATTATGGTTTTCATAAAAGAGGGTAAGAGTGTGGGCTTGTTAGAAGTAGAGGCTATAGGCAAGACCTTCAATTTGTTGTGCAAGTTATTCAAGCTATTATTTTGCTATCGAACATTATTTTATATATGTTTTAATCGCTTGTATCTTTATGTATGAAGGTTGAGAGAAGTTACAATGGCTACGTTGGAACTTTCATTATAATTGACCCTAGCCTTCTAGCTAATTAGGTTAGGAGTAGGTATAACTGCATACTAGTATCCCTTTCACATTCACCCTGCACTTGCTCTTGTCTTTTCTTGCTTTTGTATCACATCTTGTTTTCGTTTAGCCTCCATTCGCTTTTCCCTTTTGATTTTGGTTTTCTTTTTGTGTCTCATGTCTTATTTCATGTTTTGTTTAATAAGACATTACATGAAGGATGTTCCCTTCAAGTTGAAAGACAATGTGGAAAAATAGAAAAGGGTCTTTTGACACTGGAACATCTGGCTAACCTTTAGTCCTTCTTCTTCATATTAGTTACACCTTTTGGTCGATGATGTTATAACGAAAAATACAATCATTGCATAAGGAAATCTTTCTGTTGAACTTTGATATTTATGTCTATTATAGAAACCTCATGCCTACACTTGTTTCTTTATGTTTTTGTTTTCCACACTTATATGATCAAGTAAAGGAGGACAAGGGGAAAATCTAAACGAACAAACCAATATTAGATGTTTTATATATGCTTCTTTGAAGGGACAACCTCTTATACACTCAATAATTCAGGATCCCTCTTCCACCCCATGAAATGAATAAGTGTATATGCACAATCCTTTATAACATAAATAAATTAACTGTGAAAGAAGAGAAAGGCTTCCTACGCAGGGAGGTGAAGAAAGCAACTCAGTCAAGGTAGTGTTTAGCCTCACTGGTAGCAGAAAAATGTTTGTGTTCATGAAGCGACTCTGTCACGGTACTGTCCTAGCCTACTGGCAGTGGAGAAATACTAGAGATGAAAAACTATACTTTGAATATCATAAGCTCGTGAATAACATTACCCTTCTCCTGATTTGAAGCATTGTGATATAGTTGGCTTTATGATTGTGTTCAAGCAAGAAAGGATGAAGGGGGCTATTTTTATACACAGGGTAAGTGGGGAAGCAAAAATAATTTGAATGATGAATCAATACTTCCTAAGCAACTAGACCCTACACATAATATTTGACATGGGTAGAGAAGTTGGAGTTCTACTAGTGGGTTTCCAAGTGTTGTTGCTATGACAAACACACAAAAAAATTTGGTCTACACTTGAATATTGAAATTTGGAGCCTACTTTGGATCTTAGGATCGTTTCTTTCGTAGTCACTTTATTTTTTATTGATAAGTGTCAAAGGAACATGCTCACACATGCTCATTCCCCAACGAGTTCATAAGTGGGCTCTTTTTTTCAAACTTGAACATGCATAGCACAAGTCCATCAAGATACCTCTTGTGTGTTTTTCAACCTATGTCGACAGTTAATTTGAAATTTCATTGATAGTCTCTCATTTTTGGTTGTGAATGTAGTTATATTTCAGTGAGTTTTCAAACTATCGCTTTTAGGTGCCTTCGCTTTTTCCAGTGTCGCTTT
This sequence comes from Pinus taeda, assembly GCA_000404065.3. Taxonomy (NCBI): domain Eukaryota; kingdom Viridiplantae; phylum Streptophyta; class Pinopsida; order Pinales; family Pinaceae; genus Pinus; species Pinus taeda. Next base: position 9,935 of record APFE031742581.1, on the reverse strand, counting down.
CGTGTCTCAACTGTCACTTTCACTTTCTTTCAAATTAATTAGTGTATTTTTCATGTTATATTTTCTCTTCCATGTGTCACTTTCGTCATCCTTCGCATATCAGATGTGCCACTCACACTTATCTCCTCATATAGAAAATGTCGCCTTTCGGCATGGGAAGTTTCACTTATGTAAAGTGGAGTTTTGGTTTGTTTCAAAGGGAAAATTTAGTGTTGATGAGTCCTTCTAGTCATGTAGACATGTTTTACACTCATTCCCAAAGATTTATGCATTTTCTCACAAGTGTTGTCACTTTTGTCGCAAAGTGTACCTTTTGTGTCACACCTGGAGAACTATGTTGTATCACTGCCACATTGAGGAGAACTTGTTGTTCTTGTTTCCTGAGTAATCAACGTTATGTTTTCCATTTTTTGAGTGTTTGATCATGGTCAAGTTTTTTCTCTCTTCACTTGAGCTTCACTGATTCCAAACATAGCGTTATCGAGAAAATTTCACTCTTGGGAAACTTGACTTCACTTAGCCTTCGAGAACTCTATACTATGTAGTCTTAACCCTTAAGACTAAACCTTACCTCTTGGAACTGCACACTTCACAATCACAGTGCCCAACCTTTACTCTTGAGCTTTAGAACTACGCAGTTTTTCCCTCTATTCAAGCACAAATATGCACTCTATAGCATCAAGCCTCAAGCTTCCAGCTGAACACATTGAATCATGAAACTGCACAATCCATGAGACTTTTCTCCCTCTAGAACTACACATTGGGAAAATTTGAGCCTTAAGCCTCAAGCCTCAAGATTTAGCTCTTGAATCCCTCATATGCGTAATCTCCCAGCTTGTTCTCCTGCTAGAACTATGCATTGGGTAACTTCAAGCTTCAAGCCTCAACCTTGAGCTCTTGATCCCCTTAACTACAAAGTCACCTATCCTGGCCACATAGAAGTGCACATTACGCAAGTGAAAGGCTTAAGCCTCAAGTTAGACCTCCTAAGTCCCTCAACTGCATATTTCCTTAATTTTGTCCTTCCAGAATTATGCATTGGGAAACCTCACGCCTCAAGCCACAACCTAAAGTTCTTGAACCCCTCAATTGTGTAATCATTTCACCCCACCCATTATGAACTGCACATTCTATAGTAAGAAGCCTCAGTCTTGGACCTTGGCCTTTGGAACTGCAATCCTTGATCCATTCACTCAATCTGTCACCTAGTTGTAGCCCTAACAAGTGATTTCATGAAACATGTTAGATTAGGAGTTATCAGACTGATGTTGGCTTATCATGAGTGGTTTTTAGTTGCAAGTACTCTATCTTATCATGAAAGGATGTTGATGGATGAAAAGGAGAAGGATACCATGCTACAAGAAACATATGGATCTAAAGAGAAAAGATGATCATCAGGTGAGGAGACAAAGGAACACTAGAGTACAAGAGAAGATAAAAAATCAAGACCATATTGAAAACTCCTTACTTTCAATATAGATGAAGGAGGAAGAAAAAGAACATGCACCATCTTTCAAGAACACTCAAAGATAGCAGAAACAAGAATGACTTTACATGTCATCGATGTCTTGTCATATCTTTTCAAAGTTTCATGTCATCACTGGCCACATCATTTGTGGATTATGTGATTTAAATGTATATGAAATATAATGTAAAGTGGAAGTCCAAGAGCCATGTATAAAATTTGAAAAGTCTTGAGGGAGTCAAAAGGTCATAGAGAAGTTAAACAATCATGAGGACAATCTTAGTAACAAGGGAGGTGAATGCTCACCCCATTTGTTATATATACACCCTCATAACTCATGCAAAGGGCTTTTCACCTTGCCTCCTCCTATCATGAATTAGAGAGGAAGATAGTTCTTTTGGAGGAGAAAGTGACTACTCTAATGCTCCACTATTGGGGCTAGTGGTGTTCATTGTCTCGATGTATCTTGGAACTTTCACTTAATTTAGAAGCTCGTTGAGCCAACACACTTTCATGTGTATGTAATAAATATTGTAAGACTATTCTTTGAATGTTTGTGATGCATATTATTTTCATATGTACTAAGGAAATTGAACTATTTTGGTGGCTTTGGTACTTACCTTATTGAAGTTGTGTGGTATTTTTCCAACAACATTGCTTCTACATGAACTATTTCGTTGGTTGGTCAATGATTCATTATTATGTACATGCTTGTGTGTATTTTCTAGATTAGTACTCTTCCTTGTCTTCAAAATGCTCACTTTTATTTCTCTTTTGGTAGAAGGACCTTGATACGTCTATAGTTGGGCATCCACAAGGAATACTCACTTGCAAATTCAAAATTACCTGTGTATGGATCTCTCATGTTGAACATTGAAGCCAAGGCATATCAATAAGAAAATATGGTAGTCAAGCATTAGTTCCAGAAGGGCTCCCACATCAAACAGTGTAAACTCCAATTGGCACTTTTCATTGGAGAGACCCCTTTGGTATATGGATTTATAGCACCGTCAACACAAGGCTCACTTCATCATTCCTGCCATGACTCAGTCAAGATATCTCAACTCTTGTTTGCAGAATATCTTAGGGGGCGAGCTATGCAACCTTCCTAGCTACAAGTTCAGTCACTGCATAGGCTTTTGTAAACTAGTATTATCGACTGAGGGTGTTTCTCAAGGATCTGGTAGACTCCAAGACATGCTTCATAGTTTCATAATAGTGTCCTTAGATGCGTAGGATAGTTTACGATGTTATCCCTCTTGAGCTTGAGTGATAGATTCTATAACGGTTTCCTGTCCCATGATACTTCACTTCCCATGGGGAGGGAATGCCACCGAGGGAGGCGTATGTACTCCTACATGGATTACCTATCGTAGGATTGGCATAGACTTCTGGGACGTCCTTATCTCATCTAGCACACTCTGATGGTGTCGAACCCTATGTCGGGCCTAAAAACAGCCACATGCCAATACGCATGGCCATCAGGTGCCTTTGAAGCCACCCTAAGATGGTAGTAACATCTATCAAACCTACTGAAAATGTAAGGCTAAAGGAAATTTAGGTAAATATGGTGGCTTAATTGATACCAAGAGAAATATCCCTTTGACATTAATGCAGTGATTTCCATGCAACATGGCAACTTGTAACTTAACAACAAGGATGCACAAGAAAATAGAGATCCTATTATACAAATGGTCTTCAATGTAATCTTCATATTAATAAAAAGGGTCTCAGAACCCATGGTTCTTCAAGTGTTAACGCTAGCTCACATGGCTTTACCATTATATGCAATCAATTCTACCTCTCTCTTATTAAGTGATTTACATGATATTCTTCATTATTAAACATATGTGCAAATCCATGCCTAGCGTAGCATTGTGGCTTCATATTTTGTAAACATGCTGTCTGTTATGCCCCTTATACATCGGATGTTTTGTGTTTATCATTAGCAATCATTATACATTTTCATCCTTTATATTTTACACACATGCATTCATATATTCAGCACATACATATAAATATATCACATTACCATATTCCCACAAGGATGCACCACAGATTTAAGTAATCAACATAATGTAGTCCCTAATTCCAAAACATAATTCCTGATTCATTAGAAGATAAACATCATACATGGATACTTATCTTTATGACTACAGGTCAACTAAGCCTAGGATGATGACTCTCGACCCAATCATAGACACCTACATCCATACTTACTTGCATCTATCACCCCTAAGACAAATTCTAGAGTGTAGGGGATTGCTTACTACTAGGACTAACACACCAACTACCACTGATTCCAGGAATCCAAAGGAATTCCTTCCTCAATCCCACCAATAGACAACCACTTGGTTCATTAGCACCGAGAGCCAGAGTTGCCCAACCACACCCTCAAGTGGACACATAGTGATTCACCCCCTTCTATGGAGTCCAGAATCCATTGTGCCATTACGGTAGTATTCGCAATTCTTAGGGTACCCAAGTTGTTAGAGGGCTCTAGAGTCTTATAACTAAACCCACAACCTTTAGGTGACTCAAGATGTTATAGGGCTCCATAAGTTCCTTCGTAACCCACAGCCTTTAGGGGCCTAAGCTGTTACAGGGCTCCAAATACATTTTCTCAACCCACAACCTCCATAGGCCTAAGCTATTACAGGGCTCCATGGATTCTATCTCAACCCACAACCTCCAGGGATCGATATTCAATCCCCTTCTATTCTCTTCCATGCTCCTACTAAAATATCTTTCTGAACTTTCTTACTCAACACCCGTTTTCACTCGTCTCTGCCACTCCTCCTTTTTCATATGTATGTGTGTTTGATTTTTCTTTCGTGTCCCCCTTTTTCTTTTGCATCCCCCTTTTTCCTTGGCCTCCTCCTCATTCGCCATTACTGTTGAATCCTTTATAGCCTGTAGCGCATAGTATCCCATAGCATTCTTGTCCTTCATTTCTTATTGTTGCTTCTCAAGCAACATGGGCTTGCCTACTTCCTCTTGTAGTTCATTTAATTTCAAGAGCTTCTTCATTAATTCATGCACCAACCATCCTTCAATGCTTGTCCCACATTTTAGGTTTCTCTTTTGCATAAGAAACCATACCATCCCAAATAAGCAACCTCCTCCCCATCTCGGGAATCACTGTCCCTTGACTCAACACCTATTTGCTTGATTTTTAAATGTTGCAAAATATTTACAATATATTTACAAATGCCACTTGTAGGAGAATTTTGGGTGGGCCTGTCACATGGATCTTCCATGAGGATCACATGAACTAGGACGAGAACGACTAGTATGTAATGTGGCCTCTCCTCGATTGAATTTACTCTAGGGATTGAAAGCCCAATCCCCACCCTAAAATCACTCAAATATCCTTCCTAGAGGGATAATTCAATGAAATTTTGTCTTGTACCAAGATATGGGTCAAGGTGGAAATTGATGTTTGAGTCTTGCTACTATTTTATGAGATGGGAAGATGTTGGGTAGGGGAATAAAGCATCCACTTAGGGATGAGGCCCTCTCATTGGGCATTTCTTGGAATTTTATCTATCTTGTGTGGACCGATGACCCACCTCTTGGAATCCACTAATGTAAAAGTAGTTGAATAGTGACCTAACATAAATGTAGCCCATAATTTCCTAAAGAAATATAATATGGCCTCTCTATTATTGTAAGGAGTCTTGTAAAACACCATGAACCATCTACTAATCTAGTTTCATAAAAAGGTTGAGAGGTGCATAAGTCCATTCAAATACATGTGTTTGTCACTAAAGCCTATGTTCTTGTTCTAGGGTTAATAGAAAAGGTCATTAAAACATGTTTTGAATGTTTCTATCTCTAATTTGGATTTTATCTAAACATGTCGTATAATTCAAACATCCTAGCCTTGTAATTGGAAATATGGTATAATCAACATTGGGAATTGGAAAAGGAAGAAATATTGATATCTAAAAATGTAGCAAGTGAAAGGTTTGGCTACTCTTTCATGTTTCTCAAACCTTGAATTACAAATCTTAATGGCTTAAACCTTGCCCCATATTCAAAGGTTGCATTCAATAGTTGTGGGTTGGGGTTTGGTATATGTTCATCTCATGATGATGGGTTCACGTTTTGTTCAATTTTAGGATCCATCCAGTTTAAATGTTGGATTTAAAGATGAAAAACTATATTCATATTTGTTATTGTAATTTATAAATATTATGAAATACAAAAAAAGAAAAATATTTAGAAAATCTAAAATCAATTAAAGAATAAGTCAACAATGGCACCCAAAGTTTCCTATAACACCACTTCAAATCACCCAATAACTTGCAAAATGCATTGCACAATTACGTAATAATGAAAATAGCGATGTATGCTTTTCTAATTAATCAAGATAGAAGTGTTTATGCACTTAAGAGCATGCTGACGATTATGAATGCATCCACAGTCTTATAAACCTTGAGTTGACACCCACGCATGGTTTCTTACATAATTTAGGGAACACCAAGGCTATTAAATCACAAGTGCATGGATAGTTTTAGGAACACGAGCATGTTCATATGTGTGTATGTTATTGCTAACACCATTATCACAATTTCATCCTTCAAATACTTACAAACTACATAAATTTATTAGAAAATATCAATAATTATATATTTCTTTTTATTTCTTTCTTGTATAAATCTGAATGAACAAACTTGAAACTGTGATTATTAAAACTCTTTTCATTACATAATTTGTGATATTCTCTTTTTAGTTGTGGTCCATAATCTAAATGCTTCGAAACTTTTTAGAATATTGAATCTATATGTGTAATCAAAAACCATTTCAAATAATAAAAATAAAGATTTTACCTAAAGAAAACACAAAATTCCAACCAAAAACTCCAAAAATACTACTCTTTATTTCTCTTCTGCACACTATTAAGATTCTTCATTTTTACTAATTCACCATTTTATTTATACGAAACCATTTTGGAAAACTTGTTTTTCATTCCTAAAGAATTTTCCCATTAATTTTCAAAAATGTTTTTTGTACCTCTAGTTGGAACCATCTTTTTGCCATCATTTCACGAGCTATAATAATATTTAAAAAGTATTATAAATTTAAATTAATAACTTTTTTATTAAAATAGTTTAAATGATGATAAATATAAACCTAAACATCCGGGAAAAGTGATCATATCAATTCAATAATTAATATTGAAATCTTTCTAGAACTACGATAATTTTCAACACTTATATATACCATATTTTATCGCAGTTGTCTATAATAAGACTTTTTGAAAGTCTTTCCGGCGGATTTTTCCGGTCAAAATTGGGCAGCAATTTATTGGAATCCCAAGTTTGATAGCTAGTTTCTGCACAATCAAAGACTCCCAGGGGTTTTTCAGGGTGCTGAATCCAAATCTGCAGTTAAAAAACCATTTTAACTGCTAAAAATCAAGATTTAACCTCATTTCTTCCGCAGGATTCCGTCACCGAAATCTCCAAAAAGTCACATTATAGACAACTCCTATTTTATCGTCACTGTGTAGGGCGAGCACCATTTTCACAATTTTTATAACCTAAAGCGAAAACAATTAAACACCTTTTCTATTGATATTTTTGTCCATAAGCGGATGAGTTTAGAGGTAACTATTAAAATCATTTTTCACCTAATAAGCCGTAGTTATTCGTTTTTAAATATTTGAATTTAAATGGATGAAAACGAATTTAAATATAATTGTATTTAAAATATACGTAAAAAATAAATTAACACTCCCTTTGTAATTATTGTAAAATGGATTATTGTTTTTATATAATGTTTTTTAAATAACATGCTAAATTAATCACAAATATTTTAATGCAAGCAAATAAATAAAATACTAAATATAAAGTTTAAATATTTAGATTAAATATTACATATTTATTTAATAAATTATAATTAATAATTTTATATAATATATAATATATATATATTAAATAATAATATGAAATATTATAATCATAAATTTTTTGGAAGAAATCATATTGAAGATTTTGGTGAATGCGTTTCGAACCAATGAGTGTGGATTCATCTTCACGACACGATGAAATATTGTTAAAACTCAGATTTTTTGTAATTTATAAAATAATATTAATAATAATTTATTTAATGATGTGATTAATTTTAAGAACAATAATTATCAATATGAAATATTATTATAAAATTGTAAAATTTTTCTAAAATCATAAAAAAAATTATAAATTATATTTTAAATAATTACAATAATAAGAAATTGTGAATTTTTAATATTTTATTAATATTCTTTATAATTTTAAAGATTTCTTAACGACATTCCAATTTATTACTCTTAATCACATTAGAATTCATATAATTTCTTAACAACATTATGGTAACAAGTCATGTGACTGTATACGTTATAATAGAAGTAAATATTAATTTATTACTCTTAATCACATTAGAATTCATATAATTTCTTAACAACATTATGGTAACAAGTCATGTGATTGTATACGTTATAGTAGAAGTAAATATTAATCTTTCCCCTCCTGCTCATATTAATAATAAAGTTATCAATTTATCTAATTTCTCCTTTCCCCCTTTAGTTTTTAAGCTTTTGAATAAGGGTTTAGATTTTGCCTTGGCCCCTAAGACGATTCCGGTAGATGACGTCATTTGTGACATAGAGTTTGGGATTAGAGGTTTACCTGATAGTATTAAGAACACTATCACTCAAGATTGTGTTGTGGTCTTGAGGAAGGCAAAGCCCCCGAAGAGCAACCTTAACAGTGAAGAATTTGTAGCCCTCGGATCATTAAACTAGAACAAAGATATTGTTGTTCTGAAAGCCAACAAAGGTGGAGTTGTTGTCATTCTTAACAAAGCAGACTACCGCAATAAGATGTTGGATCATCTTCATAATAGCAGAAACTATAAGAAGCTTCCTAGAAACCCGTTAAAGAAGATTTTTAGGATTGTGGCTCTTGCCATTGAATCCAGTACCTCTGTGTGTTCCCTGCACCATAAACTCATTGAGAGAAATCCCATCACTGTTAGGATCTATGGGCTCCCTAAGATTCACAAGGAAGGAGCTCCCCTTAGGCCCATTGTCAACACCATTGGAGGTCCTACCTACCTTCTTGCTAAGTTCCTTGCCTTGAAGCTTAAACCCTTAGTTGGCCATACAGAATCCTTCATCAAAGACTTTGCTTCCTTTATTCAAGAGCTTAAAGACATTAAGCTTGACCCTGAAGACATTCTGGTTAGTTTTGATGTAGTTTCCCTGTACACTTGCATCCCTATAAATGAGGCCATGGAGGATATTAACCGCCTAATGGATCCTAATACCGCTCGGTTAGTTAAGATTTTCCTCAGTTCCACTTTTTTCGATTTTGAAGGGGAGTTCTTTGAGCAAACCTATGGGGTTTCCATGGGTTCACCCTTATCCCCTATCGTTGCGAATCTTTTTACGGAAGATTTTGAATCCAGGGCTCTATACTCGGCCCGCCTCCTTCCTAAGCTTTGGAAAATATATGTAGATGACACTATGTCATCTGGTCTCATGGCCAAGAGGAGTTAGATCTCTTCTTCGATCATCTCAACAGTCAATCCTCAGCCATCAAGTTCACCATGGAAGAGGAAGTCGATGGTTGCCTCCCATTCCTTAATATTCTTATTTCAAAGAATAGTGACGGTTCCCTCTCCCACCAAGTGTTTCGTAAGAAAACACATATAGAACAATATCTTCATGCCAGTTCCCACCATTTCCCAGCTCAGAAGTTGGGTGTTCTCAACACCCTCACCGCTCGTGCCCTAAGGATCTTCAATGAAAAGGGTTTCGAGAAAGAGAAATCCCACCTCCTTAATGTCTTTGTTGAAAATGGTTATAGTAGATGCCTAGGTCAGAAAGTTTTCCTCAAAGTTGCCAAAAATTCGGTAGCTAAAAGAGAACCAAAAGAGCGGGCCCCAGGTCTCCATCTTCCATTTGTGCAAGGGACCATAGATAGGATTGTGAGGATTCTTAAGAAACACAATGTTCCCTTGACCTTTAGACCCCTTAACAGTATTTGTAAGTCCCTCAGATCAGTGAAGGATCCTATAGACCCTAAGGACATGAAGAGGGTTTATATCATTCTATGTTCCTATGGGACCCCCTATATTGGTGAAACTGGGCGCTCCATTAATCAGATGATTAGTGAGCACGCAACTAACCTTAAACATAGGAGAACCAAGTCTTCCGCTTTAGCAGAGCATGCGGAAAAAACCAAACATCATGTTTGTATAGAGGAGGCCAGTGTTATTGCTAGGGTTTCGTAATTGCATCACCGTAAATTTAGGGAAGCCCTTGAAATCGAAAAAAGGTCGGGCAATCTCAACAGGGAGGATGGTTGGAAGATCAGTAGTTGTTGGATCCCAGCCCGCACTTCCTAATCATTCTTCTTTTCCTCCCCTCCCTCTTTTTATAGCTGGTTTTGGCTTTCTCATTAGTGAGTTTTCCTTATGT
>APFE031742577.1:110313-126186 GCA_000404065.3 Pinus taeda | reverse complement strand
TGTTAGATTCATTAAATTTATTTTAAGTTGATCTTGCTTAAAAATTTTCCTTTCAGGTTCACTGCGTGATGTGTATATAATTCCTAAAATGTAGTCTAAGATGGTAAACAAACGTTTAATATTCTTTCGGCAATGAAAATCCTAGCTACTAAGGAAAGAAAGTTAAGAATCTTTCTGCAAAGAGCACAGAGCACACGCTAAATGCATTATCCTAAATCAAACCAAGCAGTCAAAATACAAATGCACATGCATGTATTTTTTTTTAGCCTTCTTAATGTATGAATGATGATAAGAAAGCTATGTGCAAATCTGAATTACTTTTAAAGTGACAGTACTTCCAACAAATTTCTTTCAAAATGAAGTGAAGGTAAGAGAGAACACTTTAAAAACTATTAATTCAAATCATATGCAATAGTAACTGTATAATAGACTATCAAGAATAATGGGATTGTCTTCTAAAACTGAAAATGACAGCTACGACACTTTCAGATCCAGAAACGACAGTTCGACTATGCTACTTTTTGCAAAAGAGAACAGAAAATGACGCACAATACATAAAAACACTTATAGTTCTTTGCACTAAGGAGGAGGAATAATGCAAGAAAAGGGAGTTTTCACCGATACACACTGACTACAGATAACAAAACTCCTGAATAGGACTGAAAACAGTGAGAAAAAACCAAAGTTTAAAGGTAAAGTTAACCTTCCCTGACCCTCGCACCTGTCACACTGTGACTTCAGTATGCAGCGCACCTACTGCACTCGGGAAGTTCGATGCATACAGTCTGCCTTGAAGGTAGGGTGCGATGGTACCAGTGTGAGACTTTAAACAAGTTTTCACTCACAGTTTGAAATTTAGTTTAGGGATTTATGCCGAGTAAGTAATGTTTAGTATATGTAAAACACAGGGGTGATCTAAAGAGGTTACTAGAGCCACCACTTAGGTAAATTAGACTGTTTGCATATCGATTGTTTAATTCATAAACAAAACCCGAAGATAGACTAAAGCAGCATTAATCTACTTTGCATTTGTATAACAAATGCAGTTCGAAGGCTAGCTAGCTTGGATTCAGGCTCCGTATGTAAGTTTATAAAAGAAACAAAGATAGATAGGCTAACAAAAATCTAGTCACTCCCCAGTGGAGTCACCATTTTGTTACCGGGAATAGTGTCCACTCGGATAATGCTGTTCCCACTAAGACTCGTAGCTATATTAGAAACAAACAAGTAAAGTCTACTTTCGTTGTCCTTTATGAAAATAGACAAGAGGGGGACCAAGGAGACCAACCTTATTCTTGCGCTTGATTTCCTCTCCTTCCTGATAGAGCTTCGCTGCTTCTTCTTCATCTGCCCAGCTTCAAAGAGCACCTATGGAATCACAGCAACATACTACTATTGGAGAACAAAAATCTGTATTCATAAATAACACAGGACCAGATGTGTGTTAACCATACAAATGCATATATAAACAAGTACACAAGAATATGGAAGAAAACAAGAATAACTTTATTAAGATGAAAAGTAGCAAGAGGATTACAACCATATGTCCTGACCCAGCATCATCCTCCAGCTAGGAAGCCCTTCTTCACCTCAAGCAAAGCTTAGATCACCCAACACTATGAATGTACACCAGAAAAACAACAACACTTCTCTACAAGATACAAAATTCCAGCCTCTGGATCTCTGTGATGAGGGATCCATATATAGATGATTGTAGGGAGGTGAGTCATCTTCTGGGGTCTTGATTAGTGTCCTATCTCTGATAGTTCCTGCTTCCACTTAGAGAATGATGATCTCTTACTCATCCCTGGTCGAAAACAGAGAGGCAAGTGTCAGAGGGGAAGCTTCTGGAAGATTCCATGATCTTCCACCTTGCATTTTGTCCCTGTCATTTGTCCATTCCCGACCATCGCACCCTACAGAGGAGCAATTTAGTATGCATCACACCTTGTACACTGTGAAGGTGATATGCATCACACCCTCTGCACTGAGCTTTCAGTATGGTCTATTTTTGACCATTTATGAGCAATGTTTAGTGGAGAACTTCTGGGAGATGATGTAATCAGCTGCCCTTGTTCCTTTAGGCAATGAAGCAACACTTTTATGGACTTAGGAGCCCTCAGTTTATGGACATTTATGATTGGGGTTGAAGTGCCCAAAAATGTCTATAACACTACCTTGCCCCTTTGAGATCTCTGCAAGACTGAGCCTCATTCCCTGCACCCGAGATATACCTTTCCATTAGAGCCAACAAAAACATCATTTTATCCGACCAAACTCTTTGCACACATACATAGCCTAGGATCAGTAGTTATATCAGTCATCTCAAGCCTTTAGTGATCCTATTTTTCTGAGATTGACCAGGAGAGAGCCCTCTCCCGACCCGGTAGGGCTAGCTACTAGGTTAAGCATGGTTTGATGTTGGCCCTAGATCCTACCTTTCTCAGCCTGAGGTAAATCTAGACTCTAACAACATCAAGTGGCCCAAATAAGGGAGGCCCCCGTTTGCTCAAAATAATAGGTTTTATGGTGCGCTATAACTTGACCAGTTATTTTAGCCCAATATCAATTTTAGTAAGGATTTATGAATATATGAAACATACTAGTGTTGGGGTGGTACCCTCCATGGGGGCTATAATATTTGGATAGGGGTTTTCCTTGGTGTGTGATATGGTGGTGCAGGGACACCTGAGGAAGAACTCATAGTCTTGTAGAGGGTAGGAGCTACAATTACCTCGAAGAAATGTGGTGGTAATTTGAGAAATGATGAACCATCCTTCCACGATGACCCTTGTGGTGCCATGGAGAAGGATAGAATACTAAAATCTAGCCATTTACCACCAAAGGAAGTAGAAAATATAGCATCAAGAAGGGACTAAGGGTCAGGGACAGATATAGAACTTGGCCCTAGAATAGTAGTGGTGGTAAGGAGTGTGACTTTCCCCTCGCATCTAGTTTTAAGAACACCATTGTGGAGAGAATGAGTGTGAATCTCCTCTCTCACCTAGTTCTAGATTTACAGAACAACCAAACTACTTGATTGTCCCCACAAGCTATTGTGCCAGAGAATTGAAGACAAACTCAGTAAGAGAAAGGGTTACAGGATCCATGGGAACAAAATGAGGACTAAGTGGCTCAAGATGAGCCACACTTTTGTGTTGGGAGTCTGTTGGGACTTATGATTTATTTATTTATTTATTGTTAAGTGGAGGACTACATAGAAGGATAAAGGAGAATGTAAGGTGCATACGATGCACAATAGAGGGGTTGGTGTAGGAGGAGAGGCACAATACACGGAAACATCATGCATAAAGGATAGGTTGACATCCAAAGAGAGGGGACACATGTAAGTAAGGATAAGAAGCTAGGATTTTGCAGCAGTGGCGATGCAAGTAAGGGATGTAGTGGAAAGGAGGAAGTTAGAGATATTTTGTAGGTAATGGAGGGTTGGCGGAGTGGAGAAACTAGGTGGGAGATATTTCAAAAGGTGGTTATTATGCATATGTCAGCTTATAGAGGTATCCAAAAATATCGTAATAGCCCACAGGACAAGTGGAGCAATGGAAGGGAGAGCTAAGAAGGTTCGAGGAGCCTCTAGGTAGAGACAAAAGCTAAGGATCATGATGAATCACGGTTAGCATTTTGTTTAGTGAAGGATAAAATAGGTTGATGGAGGATGAAGGCAACAACTATTACTCTATTTATATTATATCCTTTTATATTTATATATTTATAGTCCAGTGTATGAATGCTTGAGTTAGTAACTGCAATTCGACCCTAATGCAAAGACTATATTTCAATATATTAGTGGTTCCACATTGTACATATGTTTTTCTTATTTTGTATATTGTACAGAGATCAATTGTCAGTGAGCCTCATTGGGTTGTTGTTACATTGTAGCGCCTGATGTCGTTTCTGACATGAAAATATAATATAATGGATGGTTTGTTTGGTCCTAATACTTTGATCCATGTGTGAATGTATGTTTCCATTTATAGTGGATTGGGTTAATATGTGTTTAATTCTATGTTGCAATTCTAATTATTTGTGAATGTCTTGAATGGATTAGTTATTTGTAAGTCTGATAATTCCTTCGGATTTTGTCATTTCCTAGTAAGGAATAACATATGGTTTTGTTAATGTCACCCCTAATGGCTGAAGGTGTGAGTCATTTTATCCATTTACGCACTATCATCTATGAAGTAAGGGCTAACTGGTAACTCGAGGGGCTCGAAGGTCCCGTACAATGCATAGTTATAGGGTAATGGTTCAATGTCCATTTGTGGGGAGTCTATTTTATTAAACCGTAGGCAATCCTATTAGACTATAGAAACATGGTTCCAACAATATCCCATTAGAATCTCAGGTGAAAATTCACCCACTCTGTTGGTGTTGCTGAAAGGGCCAATGTTGAGCAGGTTTTTTTGGCCATTGTACAACAAATAATGAGTTTGTCAAATTCTTCCACACCAATAGGGTTTCATAGATAAATCTAGATCTAAAATAGATAAGAAAATGAAGTTGGATAAGTATATAAATAGGTTGGACAAGAGACTAAGATTTATAGTCTGAAAGCTTGGATTCCATTAATTTGGTGTGATTAATGTATTTATGGGTTAGTGCACTTTGATAAATTTCGAACAAGGTAAATAAACATGAAATTGTAGTCAATGTGAGATATTTATGACCTTTATAAATTGTGAATTTATGTATGTATATAACTAACATATTTAATTACACAAATAACTACCCTATATAGGACAACATCGGGTAGATGTGTAATGCCCATCCATTTTGTTGATGGTGCTAGAAATACACCAACCAAGGGGTCTCCTTGATTTGAAGTCCTAATTAGACCTCACATTGTTTAGTATAGGAGCCTTATCAAGAATATCAGACAAGTTTCCATATATCTTAGAGATATGACTTGGCTCTAATTGTCAGCAAGAGAGAGGGATGCAATGGTGTCTTCGAAAAGAAAGAAGGTGTGCCTGGTGAGTGTTCAATTGTAAATGTGTAAAGGTTATTCTACTGCGGAGAGGGGATAAAAGTGAGCCTCTAAGTGACAGGCAGTAGTACAACCCAAGAAGAGACACACATGAACCAGAAGGATCTGTCTAACATTATGCGGAATAGTCCATAGAGGATGTGACAGTCATTACAACAAACAAATGAAGAAAGATATGTCTAATATTTTGCAGAATAGTCTGCAAGGATGGGACAGTAATAACAACCATTACATCACATTCTCAATAAGATAAGTACCAAAATAACCGAAATAGTTCAACTATCTTAGCACATATGAAATTAAATATGAAATATAAACATTTGCAAAATGGTGTTACAAACATTCACAATCAATGCATGAAGAATGTGTTGGCCTTGAAGTCTTTTGTTATTAAGTAAAAGTTCCAAGACACATGTTTACAATTTACATCACTAGCTTTAGTAGTGGAACATTGGAGCCACTCATTGCTCCTCAAAGAACTAGCTTATCTCTCTAGTGCCTTTTGGGAGGAGCCAAGGTGAAAAATTCCTTTGCTTATACAATAAGGGAGTATATATAACCATGGGTGACTCTTTGACTACCCTCATGATTGTTTGACTTCCTATGACTTTTCAACTTACATGACTCTTTACATTCCATGTGTTTCCTTTGGACTTCCACTTTACAATACATTTTGAATACAATATGCATGATCCACAATAGTGATGTGGCATATGACCACTCATGATATGACATGAGATGATACTATTGATATGGACTGCATGATGATGTGGAAATTTCAAGTCACTATTGTTGCTAAGAGCTGCATGTCTTCTTGAAGATTCTTTCTCTTCACCTCTGCATGGATTGGTAATGCAAAATCTTCAATGATCTCCAATATTGGACAGTGGTTGAAAACTAGTGTCCCTTCGCTTTCTCTTAATCAATCAAATTGTAAGTTTGGATACAAGAGAGTCTTTAAGAATTATTCCCTCCTTCTTATCCTTATCCGTCATATTTCTGTGACATGATAAGGTACATGTTCCTGCAATTCACTCATGACGAGATGACATCAATTTGAAAACCCCCTAGTCTAAGATGATGCATTATGATCCCTGAGCTCGGAACAAGTGATAGGATGGGAAGAGGGACTCAGTGACTGCGCAGTGCATAGTTCCAGTAGCCAGGGGAATATATTTAGCATTGAGACTACACAGTGGCAGCTCAGTTAGGTCTGAAGGAAAAGACTGTGCAGTTTCCAGAGCTAGTGGGGATAGGATGAGGGAATGGACACTAGTAGAGTCAATTGCACAATTATGGGAGTCAAGGGAGGTTGGGGTACTGCAAAGATGTGTAGTTCAAAGACTTGGGAGATGATATTGAGGTTTTAGGATGTGAAATGTGTAGTTTAAGCTGAGCTAGGGACATGTCTGCACAATTCTAGAGGTCAACGTTGGGGTTTGGGCACAAAATTTGCGTAGTGAAACAGTCCTAGGAGGAAGGATTTGCGCATTGCGCAATGTCAAGAAACAAGGTCATAATTAGAGTGCTGAGACTATGCAGCGCACAACTCAAGAGAGGCCCGATGAGGCTAGGTTACTTAGTTAGGATTTTTTCCCAAAAATGGCCAAGTGTGGGATAGTTGAGAGAGATGATGAAATGTGATGAACTTTTATTATGATCACACACTTAGAATAATTTGATGACATGACAACATAGATCATCCAAACACATAAAAAAATAATTTCCCTATATGCGACAACTTTATGACCAGGCACGACAAGTATGACACTTAAGATAGACTTTGGGATGACCGTGGTGAAACTTGTGTGATAGTGCTCAAAACTTTGTGAATGAGTGTGATAGATGCTTTCACAGTTAGAAAAATACATATACACGAAGACAGACCTTTGAAACCATCATAATAGGCTTATACACATTACGCGACATCCAAACAAGCCCAAAGACGACAATTTACCTAACGTGCAAAAGGGAACAAAACACTACAAGAAAGCTCATGAAATAAGCTCTAATGTTTATGACAACAATGTACAAGACCAAGGAAGGCTCAGAAATTGAGATTAAGGCAAAATTTTGGAGGGTGTTGCAGCAACTATAACACATTCATAATGGGACCATAGTTTGAGAAATTTTGAATAAGGCATATAAGCATGGAATTGTAGTCAATGTGAGAGATTTATGACCTTTATAAATTATGAATTATATATCTATACATCTAACATATTTAATTACATAAATAGATACGTTATATAGGCCAACATGTGGTAGATGTGCAATTTCCATCGATTCATAATGGGACCATAGTTTGGGAAATTTTGAACAAGGTAAATAAGCATGAAATTGTAGTCAATGTGAGAGATTCATGACCTCTGTAAATTATGAATGCATGTATGTATACATCTAACATATTTAACTACAAAAATAACTATGTTATATAGGCCAACATGGGTTAGATGTGTAATGTACATCCATTCATAATGGGACCATTCCATCCTTGAATAGAAGCTTTATGAGTAGAGGGACTACCCAGGCATGAAGTGGAAGTCAATGTAGTATTGAATGACCAAAGTTGACACTATCTTGAAAGAGACAAATTAGTTATGCCTTAGAAACTAAATTAAAAATATTAATGTAAATTTGACTAGTAATTATAATGATAGTTGTCTTTAATAAAATCAACAAACAACACACTTAATGGGTTGATTTAGTCAAAGTTAATAACTTTGATGATATTTAACCAATTATTTTAACAACTCTATAAAAGAAACAATTAGAGAAATGTAATATTTAGCAAAGGTATATACAATATAGATATTTTTTAAATAAGGCCAAAAAAATCATTTCTAATCATAGTGCACTTAAAAATCCAAGTGGGAGAGAAAAAACATAATAAGCTAAATGGTCAAAATAACCTTTGTAACACATTTGGTTTTTCTCATTTTGACCGCTCAAGAATCTTTATGTAAGTAGGATTTTAAAATATTAGTTTTTCCCTCACTTGAAATTAATAAATTTATTATATTGATGTGTTTAATAATAAGAAAGGTGAAATTTATATGTATTTAGAAATAAAATGAATAATAACAAAAATGATTTAAAACGCCATCAAAATTTTATAGATTAAAATATATTTTGTTGAATGATCTAAAAGCACTACATGAACGACATTTTGTGAATCAAAGCACACTTATCAAGAACAAAGTCTCTCAAGCTTCACTGGAATTGAACCAAATGTTAGTTGGATATAGTCGACTAGTTAGAAGATGAAAAGGCTCTCATTAAAGATGGATCTAGACAAAGTGATATACAAAGAAGATGTTTAAAAGATAAACACTATATGTAGAGAAGGTCCAGTATGACGACATATTGGATAATGGAAAATTCGACTTTGTTATGATTTTTAAATATATAATAATGACCTATACAAATTGATATATTAAGATGATGTCTAAAGAATAAGCACGGTGTAAAAAAGTTCATTATCATGATATATTGGATAAGGGAAATTGGACTTGAATGATTTTCAAGTATACAAGAAGATTGTTTTCACAAGTAGTAAGTTGTTACCAGCAAATTCTTGTTTTTAGGAATATGTATATGGCTCTTGTTGTCACTGCTAAAATGACCCTCCAAAAACATTTTCTTTGTTGATTTTGGAGCTTACTCTAACTGTCGTTTCAAGCCCCCTTGTGTCATCATGTGGTTTGATTTGTCATTTCAGTGTTCACTCCGAGTTTCACATCCTCCTAAGTCAATGTGTCACAAGCATCGTCACTTAACCATGAGAAGCATTTTAGTTAGTAAAGTCTATTTTTAGGTGTACTAATGGCCTTTCTTGACTTAGAAACTTTCCTTCTAGCCATGCACACACTCAAAAGCACACAAAGGAAGAAAAAAGCAAGAAACATCTCTCACAAGAGCAAAATCGCACTTTGAGTTAACGAAGGCTTGCATTTGAAGTGAGCACACTTTCTTTATGCTTTGAAAGTGTGCCCTACTAGGGTGCACTCCTTCAAGCTAAACAAGTGTGCCCTACCTAGGTGCACTCCTTTGTGATGAAGGCTTGTGCCCTATCGAGTTGCATGCAAGACCCAACTTCTTGCATGAGGGCACACTCCAAAAAAATAGGAACTGCCTTAATTCCTTCTTAACTGATCCTTTCATATACAAATAATTGGCACTCTTTTGCATGTTGATCTCTTTAAATAAACTCATATAATCATTCCTTCATCATTATTTCATATCAGTGCACAATTGGAATATCAACAAGCCTTTCATCAACCAATGCAACAAGTAAGTTTGCATGCTCAAATATTTACTAACTTTTATCATTTCACTGTCAAATCTAGCTTTGTTTCTTGTCGATTTCTTGTTTTGTAGTGTGTTTGTTTGTATTTTAGTTAGATATTCACATTGCAAGTGTTCATTTAATGTAACATGCAAGAAACCTCTCAGATTCCTGAAACTCTTCATTTTCCACCATTCATGCGACAACATCTTATATAACCTTGGAAATCATTCCTCTCCTCATCTTAGCATCGAATTTTTCTTTTTTGTACTTGTTTTTGGGCTCTTTTTAGGCAGAAGGCACTCCTTGAGCTCGAAGCTCCTTTAGTCTCGAAAATTGTGCCCCATCCAACCTAGTTTTCCTTTTAAGTGCATGGGTGGATATTGAAGGCATGAAACTTTTCCCTTTTACCTTTCAAAGTTCTACAATTCCCCATATTTGATTTAGGGTGTATAGGAGCATCACAAAGGCACGAATTATTATCATTCAACCCTTCAACATGTGATACTGCTCCCTCCTTTTTCTTGAGCGCATAGGCATTTTTGAAGACTCGAAGCTCCCTTTTCCTCATCCTTCGTTTGTTTGGAGTGCGAAAGTGCACCCTCATTATGTCCCAGGGCGCATGGGCACATAGGGAAGACTTGAAGCCATCTTTTCCCATTCCTTCAACCCTTCAGCGTGCTACAATGCACCCTGGCTAATTTTCGCATCTTTCTTGAGCGCACCACGAAGCCTCGAATGACCATGCATGTCTCTCCGTGCTTCGAGAGTGCACCCTCCTAGTTTGCATGTTTATTTTTTCTTGCACGCAAGTTATTTTTCGCTTTCATTCATAATTTTACATGATTTATCATTCACAGTGACTCTTTGAACATGATTTACAAATATTGTTTCATAGTTATTTGTTTTAAGTTGATCTTTTCGCTATGAGTGTGATTCCACAAATAGGTGTTCATGATAAAAGTGTTACCATTGTGGTTTCATCTATGGGAGACATGCCTCCATATAAAATAGCCTCTAAAGAACCTTCAAGAGCAAGTGTTGATAAGCCATTTGAAGTTACAAAGTCTAATATTTGTATATATGCGGACACTTAGTGTTTTATTGACAAGACGATAGAGGTTACCTGGAGCAAGATCTACAACACGTTCATGCAAGGGACATTCCCTGAATACTTAGAATATGTGCATGCATATATAACATTAAGAAGTCTAGGATCATGTGTAGATACTCGGTCCTTCCACGTGTCGAAGTTATTGAATGGATAGTTACACATATGGATGAATCGCACCTTATGCTATGTATTGAAATTGGCGAACATATCACCACCTATTATGGTGAGGATATGCGTACATACTACAAGATTATAAAGCCCAATGAATATGTAAATGATGTGTTTTACACAAGATGAGCTAGCCTTGATATGGTTGATGTTATCAAGAAATGGTGTCGAGAACCCACAAGTTTTGCCATTACCCAACGACAACTTATCTTACAAACATCTTAAGAGACGTATATCAATATTTTATAGCTATGTATAATTAGATGTTTGGGAACAATAACGTTGAGGTGTTCCAAGGGAACTGGATATATACGCTCAATCTGATGGTGAATTGTGGAAGAGATTTTAATTGGGCAAATATATTATTATTTGAGTTGTAGTGGCAGGGGGGGCGGATCAAAGCATATTTGCAAGCAAATGAAACTCCATAATTTTACATGTCTGCATATCTCTTGGACAGTGTTTGTGCACGATATGAATTCTTAAAGTTGTATTGGAATTGGAATCCTAAAGAGAATTTCCTGGTTTATGCCCATTACAAGGTGTTATCAGAAGGAAGCTTCAGAGGCACATATGAAAAATTAGTTGAAGACTTCTTTGCATCCATCTTTCACCTGATATTTACCACTGATCCTCTATGCATGGAAAATAAAGTGAAGGAATCACTTCAATATTTTGCGGACTGTTTTCAGCTCCCGAGGGAACTTACATCACAAGCACTTACATCATATGCTTTAGACGTGAAACAACCCCTCATCTTATGTTGCAATATGTGACAAACAAGGTGGTCATGCAGGAGGCTTAAAATCAGTTGGACAAGTAACTGCCAGGAACCTTTCATAGGAGGAAGAAAGTCCCTTGGCCCATATTTCCATTAAGGATCATATTATATGAGTTAAAGAGTCACGGGACATTGGCAACCAAAATTGAAGAGTTCACTGCCTACACTTCACCACCAAATATTTCCATGCATATAATCTTAGGCAAATTATTAAGCATCATTTTGAAAGGATCATGCATAATACACTATATTCATCAATATACCAACCAATGGATGAAAAGATAAAGAACTGGTATAATGCTAAAAAGAAGACACATTCAACCATGAATACCAGTTCACCTCATAATAAACTAGCTCAGGACTTGTAAGAGTAGGAAGAAGAGGAGGAGGAAACCACACCTCAGGTAAAGAAGTTATCTCCCAAGAAAAGGATCAGGTACTCATGACGAGAGAGCAATAGAAAATGAAAAGTCGATCCTTTAAAAATGGGATCTACACAAATAAAGCCAAAGAGGATAGAAGGGGAAGAAGAAAAAGAAGAAGAGAGCAAGAAGCAAGATGAGTTGCTTGAGAAGAAACTGGTAGAAGAAGCAGAAAGGAGACAAATAGAGGAAGAACAGTAGAGGTAGTCCTAGAGGAGGAAGTAGCGCAGAGGGTGGAAGAAGAATAGTTAACTCATGAACTAGAGGAGGAGCAATATGAGGAAGAAGACACCATCTAGCCCATGGATGATGAGCGGAGTACTCCAGGTGAATAACCACTCACATGAGGACATCTTCCATTCAGAGATATGGGGATTACACCTTCACCATCAAATAGAGTCATAGATGTTTGCAACATAACATTTAATCAACTAAAGAAGAGGATTGTGCAACAAAGGCATAGGTACTTTCCCAATGATCCTTAGAACCAAATCTGAGTAGTGACAGAAAAGGTGATCACCTCCAACACTAGAAGAAATCTTAGGGTAGTTATGGTAGCGAATGTTGCATTTTCTACAGCAAAACAAGATAACTCAAATAATTTGCTAAATGAGAATGTTAAGCTAAAAAGAGAACTTTCTACAATGAAGCAATAGGTAGAGCATCTTGGAACAGAGAACTAGTGGTTGTTATCATAGAACTCCAATACCACAGAATGGATTTCAATCATGCTAGATAAATTGGGACCAATGGAGGATACCATTGCACGACTATACGATGATATGATACTTATACAACATGTCATGACTCCTCTCATTGGTATTAATAAGAATGCACAAGAAGTGGTGAAAATCTTGAAGATAACAACTAGAGTAGTTGACCAAATGCAAGAGTGGACTACCAAATATCCAAATGCATCAGACAATTTGGAAAGAAGGATAAGCTTTCCATGGAAATAGATAGAGTGCAATTGAGACTCCACCTATATAATTACTCATATTTGGGAGAAAAGCCGGTTAACACTATGGCTTCATAATTGGTTTGAGTCTCTTATAGAAAAGCATGGGATGCCCACCATCATATCCCTTGAAGAAATCATGAGAAGGGAGATTGTATTTCAGGAGATCAGAGATTACATTGAACAAATCAAGAAGGTAATAGAATAAGAAGTCTTGGAAGTGACCAAAGATATTACTTAGCAGTATGTCTTTGCACCAGTCAAAGCGCACATGAAAATTTCATGGTTGTGGAATAATGTCCAGTCAAGCCCCAAGAACATATAGTTAGAAGAATTGGAGGTGAAGGTGTGCTACAAAGGAGACTCGACAGATCATATTGAAGCCATCACAAAGTAGTTTAGAGCATGGCACACTTATATCACAAATGAACTCCATGAAGAAGCACATGATCTATCCATTTAATGTGTTATGTCTTTTAGCAGTTTTGTCTTATTAGGCAACTGTTTGTTATGTACCTATGGGGGGATAATATGGGGTACAAAAGGAGGTACCCAACGTAATAATGAGATGGGCCATAGTAATAAATAAGGTGGTTAACCCATATTATGTAAGGGACCACAAGTAGTTAGTAATAATGTAATGGGCCCATGGTATTAGTTCGATGGTATGAGGGAACCATGGTAATGACCCATGGTATTGTATGTATGAGGCATATATAGAGGGTAGAGACTTCCACATGGAGAGATTTCAAGGATTATTGTATGAACAGGCATATGGCTTGTGGAGTGTTCTCCTTCCTTAAGGAGTGAATGTATGGTGTTGCCCTACCTTAAGGGTTTTGATTAATAAAAAATAAATTATATATTCAGATCTTTTTATTCTTGGGTTTATTTCTATTCTCATATATTTCCTGGGTTAGATCTATAACAAGTGGTATCAGAACACTTTCTTGGGCAAAAAAGTGGAGAATTTTTTTTTTTTTTTTGTAGTATTTCAGGGGCGGCGAGTTTGCAGATCAGATATGTATGTTTTGGTGCACGATATACAAAATATAACTAAAGATCTGGATTCTATGTGAAAAAATACCCGATTTCAAAAAAAAGATCGGTTGAATCGGAGTCCAGATGAAGGAGATATTGCTGATTTAAAAATCAGTGGGGTTGCAGACAATTTTTCGAGGCAGTGAGTTTGTGGCACCTATCTAGACGTCCTAGTGCAAGATCTGCAAAATATAATTGTATATCTGGATTCTTTATGAAAAATACCCAATTTCAAAAAACAATCAGTCGAATCGGAGTCTGGATGAGGGAGATATCGCTGATTTAAAATCAACTATTTTTCAGTAATTTTTTGTGACGGTGGGACAAGTGCAGCGTGAATCGGAAATTCCATTACCTAGATCGGGATTTCTATCACATGGGAAGATGCAGAATGATTGTTCCATTTCTGAAATAGATCATAATAGGGATTCTGAGCAATATTGACTAAACTGTGAGAATTTCAAATTTTCACCAAGTAAGTGAAATTTTTCAAAATCTCTTCATGGTGGTTCTATATTTTACAGGAAATGTAATGGTCCTACTATTGAAGAATACAAAGTCATTATGGGCACATCATTGGAGATTTTTTGTAGTGGGTAATTTTGAAGATGAGGCGGCCACATGGTGGGGATTACTTAACCAAAAGAAGTGTTCCAACCTGCCCGATGAAGAATTTGAAAAATTACTTTTAGATAGATAGTCTCATGCTAGAAAACAAAATCAGGAGAAACATCTGGGGTTGTTTCCTACTAGTATATCCTTATTATAGGTTCATGGATTGATTCAAAAGGAGAAGATCATTATTTCTATAAATCCTAGTTGCAAGCATAATTTTATCAATATTAATTTGGCAAAAAAATTGCAAGTTTCAGTAAAACACATTGAAAACACACAGGTGGATGATGAAAATGTTCAATTGTATAAGTATTTGAAGATTTATATAGATAAGTATGTGTTGCATGGTGATTTTTATACTTTAGAGATGGATAATATGGATGTTTTTTTGGGATATCCTTGGATGGAATCTGTGGGTACTATCAATATTAATGTGCAGAAGAAATTCCTGAAGCTCTGATATAAAAAGAAGAAAATTACATTATAGGATATTTCCATCAATAAACAGGTAGAGTACAAGGAGGCTAAAGCAGAAGATGTTCCAGGGACTGACATATCAGATGATGATCCATTGATGATCGAGAATCAAACACAAACAGAGGCTGAAGAGGTTACATGTGCTGATACATCAGATGAGGGCTCAGTGGTAGAAGTAATATTGGAAGATAAGACACCACAGCAAACACCACAACATAATAGTCAGGTTCCAGTAAGGGGTGAATTAAAGAAAAAGACATCGTGGGTTAAAACTTCAACATATCATTACCCACATCACCCCGCAAGACAACAACCATTAAGATGGAAATCAATTAGCCACAAGGACAAAAACCCCCGCAGGACAGATAGACAGGAGCGAAGATCCACCTACTACACATCACCACAGAAGAGCTACCACAGTCAACTTCCATCTCAAGCGAGCGAGGCACCAGCGAGATCGAGGGTTCACCTTTCTCTTGGATGGCTAGATGCACGTGCATGGTACCAATGGACTACTCTTTTGAGTAGATCTTATTATTTGTGTTCTCCCCATGTTTCGGGGACGAAACATGCTAAGGGGGGTGGAATGTTATATACCTAGGGGGGATAATATGGCGTACAAAGGGAGGTACGCAAGGTAATAATGTAATAATGGGATGGGCCATAGTAATAAATAAGGTGGTTAACCCATATCATGTAAGGGACCACAAGTAGTTAGTAATAATGTAATGTGCCCATGGTATTAGTTTGATGGTATGAGGGAACCATGGTAATGACCCATGGTATTGTATGTATGAGGCCTGTATAGAGGGTAGAGACTCCACATGGAGAGATGTCAAGGATTATTGTATGAACAGGCATATGGCTTGTGGAGTGTTCTCCTTCCTTAAGGAGTGAATGTATGGTGTTTTCATACCTTAAGGGTTGATCAATAAAGTGAATCATTTCTATCTAATTCTATCTTGTTATTTCTTGGGTATATTTGTATTTTCATATCAGAT
>APFE031742577.1:94279-109700 GCA_000404065.3 Pinus taeda | reverse complement strand
CATACAATACCATGGGTCATTACCATGGTTCCCTCATACCATCGAATTAATACCATGGGCCCATTACATTATTACTAACTACTTGTGGTCCCTTACATGATATAGGTTAACCACCTTATTTATTACTATGGCCCATCCCATTACTACATGATTACCTTGGGTACCTCTCTTTGTACCCCATATTATCCCCCCTAGGTATATAACATTGTCTTAGGTGTAAATTATCTTATGTAATAAATTTTTTGTAAACAAGTCCAAGGGACACAAGTGGAATATGAATGGACACACATTGGTATGTAATAAGCCATATTAGAATATGAATAGTCATAGAGGTCAAAGATTCATGAGAAGCTCATGAGTCATTGTACTTGTTATAAATAGCTCCTCATAACTCAAAGGTGAGGGTTTTTTGGGGAGGTTAGCCTTGACTTCTCTTATAATAAGGAGGTAGATTATTCTTCAGAGAAGAAAGTTGTGGCTTCATGTTCCATTATTGAATATAGTGATTCACCCAGGTAATACTGTACTTGGGATCTCTCACTTATTATCAGAATCTCAATGAGTCGACATTCCTTCATACATGTATCATATATATAGTTGGACTATTATGGTTATGTGTATGGTATATGTTGTTTTATTTACATGCTAGGTTAATGAACTATTTCATTTCTTAGTTATATTTGTTATGAAATAGATGTTGTTATGCCTTAATGATTGGTGTTTACTATGTGGACTAATCTGTAAGTACTCAACATGTCTTTATCTCTATCCCTAGATCCCCCTTTAGGATAGTACAATTAATTTCTAATTGGTGGCTCATTTCTCTCTCCATCCATGGAATTTTCCCTCATACACATTACATTTTGTGTCTCACAAAATTCACATTCTTGTTGCCCCAAAGAGGCGATGTATTCTCTTATTTCCTATTGTAACCAAGGCACTTATTGGAAAACCATTTCAATGGTGGCCGGGTTGTATGAGCGGATGAAACTCCTACACTAAATGGTGTGAGGTCTAATTGGGACTTCACATCGGGAGATCCCCTTACAATGTTGGCAGAATCCAACACCGTCAACATTTTTGGTGCTAGATGGAGGGCTAAATGACAAGCTGAGCCTTTGAAGTCTATTTGAATCTTTTAACTTTAATGGCTTCATACCAAATCATAATCCTGAGGTGTTTTACACAAGATTTAGATCTTACAATCCCCATGAAATTTTAAAATGACTTTCCACAGTTTAAATTTGATGGAAACGGTACAAAAATTGGCCATGGTTACATTGTGGACTTTGCTTAATTTTGTTTCTTGAATGGTGTTGATTTAGAAGAAACCATTACACGGTTGTTTACCACCCCATTATATGGTCATGTGAAGCAATGGTGCTACTATTTACCAAATGTTTCACATATTTCACTCATTTGGCTAACAAAATTTATCAATTTTTTGATAAATATGAATATTATGATGTTATTGATGGAATTGATCCATTAAGAATGGAATTGCATGAATCTCTTGAGAATTTTGTTGATACGTTTCTTCATCTTTGTTATCAGTTTCTGGATGAGTACACAGACTGGTAGTTCTTGGATGAGAATTTTCGATTTTCTATCCGGATATCAAGGAAAATTTTTGAATAAGATCTTTCTGCTCAAGAATAATTTCAACTTCTAGAAGAAGAACTGGGTATGCTCTTTGTCCCATGTCCTCCTCCCTTTGATGTTTTGTGTGTCATACCTAGACCAACCATTGAAGCAGAAGATCATCTTGTGGATGAATAAATCATCTTTCTTTCACATCTCACAGCCGATGGCGATTCATCCAACCTCATCAATTAACCATATTTAAATCTTTATACTTCTCCCATCAATCTTGGACCCATTAATCAATATGAACCCTTGGATGATTATGGCCCCAATGATTTCCTTCTTTCTGAATTATATGGTAATGGTCATTCAAGTAAGTTAAATGAACATTTGTTCCTACATGAAACTTTGGATTTGTTTAAATTTCAAAAGGATTTCTATACGATCATCAAAGATCTTCTTTCAAGTATAACTCCTTTCGATCAAGAAGCTGATATGCTTATCGTTGAATATTTCTGTAGTAATCTTGAAAATCTATATTTTGTTGATTTTCATGATGTAAACATTGAATGTTTTCTAGATAAATAGTTGACCAAGTCTCCTCAAAATTCAAAGATAATTCAAGTGAGTAGGGCACTTCAGCTAAGGTTGATGGTTATGTCAGGTCCCTATCACTGTGATGATATTCATGGCTTTGGCTAGTTCTTGATTTTTTGGCACAACTTTTTCATTAATGTCATATCTTGGGATGATTATTCACTCTTGATAGATGCTTATTTTCTTCACGTAAAATATTATAATCCTTAGGGAAAGAGATTTAATTTGATTATTTAGCTTTCACTACTTCATCCATTTTTAAGAAAATATCTAATCTGTGGTGAAGAAATAAAGAAGAATCTTAACAGATCGTTTTCATCATTCATCCAAGAATCCTACACACATGACAACTTGGATTGTTGTCAACCTAAGAATATCATGTATGACACGGATCTATCTCTCTGTAATATTTCTTTTATATCTTTCCCTAAAGGTTGTTTCCATGATCCCTTTAAAAATTTATTAGAAGCGTCCTTTCAGTCTAGGCCCATGCCTTGTGGCTTGTATTTTCACATGATGTTTCGATGCTTGTATGGTCATAAGCTTAGTGATTATTGTTGTTGTGGAGTTCCCCATGTGGTAGATAACTTAAATGTAATTCACTCTTTTGTTTGCACTTCCTGTTTTCACATGTAAGTGCGGATGTTTGCAAAATTATTCTTGTTCACTAAGGTATTTGTTTTGGTTTTTCGCAATCACACCTTATCGTTTAAAGGTCAGGAGCAATTTCTATGGCTGCATTGGAATTTCCACTTTACATGATCTGACCTTTCTTTTTTGAGTTGAGAATAGGCTAGGTTGCATGTAGTTAGATGCATTGCATTATATTTTCCTTGTCCTGTTTCAGTTTCATTCTTTTGGTTCATTTTTCCTTGAATAAGTCGGTTTTGATCTTTGAGATGGACTAGCTAATATTTTTTGAAAGAAAAATTGAAGCAACCTACAACTATTGGCTTATCTTTATCCCTCTTCCTTGATTTAGTTTACATTTTTCAAGTAAATTATTTTCTGATGGAAAATATGACCCTTTAATTGGGAAATTGTAAGAAAACCATGAGACCCACATCTATTTATCCTTCTCATTCATACACTCGGTCCTATTAAAACGATGTGTCCTTAATTATGTATCTGTGTAGAATAATATAAGGGGAAAACTTTTATCAATTAAAGAATTATAGGTCTAAAACTTATCTCTAAAGGAACAACCTCTTATTCTCTCAATAATTTGGGATCCCTCTTATGCTCATTCAAATAATAATAAGTGCTTATGCATATTCCTATGAAGTAAAATAAAATATAAAATGGTCAAAGAAGTGAAAGGCTTCCTGCGTAGGGACATGAAACAAGCAACTTTGTCGGGTTATTGTCCAGGCTCGCTAGTAGCAAAGAAATGTTTGTGTTCTTGAAGTGAATCTGTCAGGTTACTGTCCAAGCCTACTGGCATTGGAGAAATGCCAAAGATGTAAAAATCAAAATCTGATTTTTTATTCCGTCATACTATATTACCCTTGCCTACGTTAACAACATATCGATGTGTCTTGTTTAATATTTATGTTACGTTGAGTAGTGGAATAGAGGAGACTATATCTTTAATCGATAAAATGGAGAGTTGAAGGTAACTCAATGATTGAATTAATACTTCCTGGAGAAATGATACTTTGCACTTACAATGAAACCATTTTAGAGAAGTTGGGGTTCTCCCAGTGTTTCACCAATGTTTTCGTTTGGACCACAACCCTCCAAATTATTTTCCTATGTCAATTTTGGAGCCTACACTAATTTTCATTTCAAGCCCCCATGTGTCATTATGTGGTTTGATTTGTTATTTGAATGTTTTCTCCTAATGCCAAATCCTCCTAAGTCAATGTGTCTCAAGCATCGTCACTTAACCATGATAAGCGCTTAAGTTATTAAAGTCTATGGTTAGGTGAACTCATGGTCTTTCTTGACATAGAAACTTTCCTTCTAGACATGCACACACTCAAAAGCACACAGGTGGAAAAAAGAAAGAAAAATATCTCACAAAAGAAAAAGTGCACTTTGATTTAACGAAGGATTGCACTTGAGGTGAACACACTTTATTTGTTTTTTGAAAGTGCACCCTACTAGGGCGCACTCCTTCAAGCTAAGTGTACCCTACCTGGGTGCACTCCTTTGTGATGAAGACTTGCACCCTATCTAGTTACATGCATGATACAACTTGTTGCATGAGGGTGCACTCCTATAAAATAGGAACCACCTTAACTCCTTCTTAATTGATCCTTTCATCTGATGACAAGTGGAACTCATCCATGATCAATTATTTTTTCATGTTGATCTCTGTAAATAAACTGATATAATCATTCCTTCATCATCATTTCATCTTAGCACACAACTGGAATATCATCAAGAATTTCATCAACCAATGCAGCAAGTAAGTTTGCATGCTCAAATCTTTATTGATTCTTATCATTTCACTGTCAAATATTTCTTTATTTGTTGTCGATTTCTTCTTCTGTAGTGTGTTTGCTGGCATTTTAGCTGGATCTTCACCTTGCAAGTATTCATTTAATGTCACATGCAAGAAACTTTGTACATTCCTGAAACTCTTCATTTTCCACCGTGCATGCGACAACTTATATAGCCTTGCAAATCATTCCTCTCCTCATTTTAGCATCAAATTCTAATTTTTTTACTTTTTATGGGATCTTTTTAAAAAAATCACATTCCATGAGCTCAAATCTCCTATTTTCTTTAAA
Organism: Pinus taeda; assembly: GCA_000404065.3. Classification (NCBI taxonomy): domain Eukaryota; kingdom Viridiplantae; phylum Streptophyta; class Pinopsida; order Pinales; family Pinaceae; genus Pinus; species Pinus taeda. Next base: position 104,781 of record APFE031742577.1, on the reverse strand, counting down.
ATTGCACATTTTTAAATCCAGATTTCCTCTTAGGCACATCGGTGCATCATGAAGGCACGAAGCTTTTCCCTTCGACCCTTCCGAGTGCTATAGTGCACCCTCTTTGCCTTAGGGTGAATGGGAACATCACAAAGGCATGAAGCCTCATCATTCAATCCTTCAACATGTGATAGTGCACCCTCGTTTGTCTTGAGTGAATAGGCACACTTTGAAATCTAAAAGCTCCTTTTTCCTCATCCTTCCTCTATTTGAAGTCTGACATGCGCCCTCCTTGTCTCCCAAAATGCATGGGTGCATAGGGAAGAACTGAAGCCATATTTTCCCATTCCCATGACCCTTCAAGGTGATACAATGTGCCATGGCTGATTTTCTCCTCTTTCTTGAATGCACTAGCACACCACGAAGCATCGATTGACCATGCATGTCTCTTCGTGCTTTGAGAGTGTGCTCTCCTAGTTTGCATGTGTGTTTTTCCCTGAACGAAAGTTATTTTTCACTTTTGTTTATAATATTTCATGCTCTTTCATTCATGGGGACTCTTTGAACATGATTTATGAATATTGTTTAATTGTTAGTTGTTTTAAGTTGATCTTGTCTCTATGAGTGTGATTGCACAAACAAGTGTCCACACTACAAGTGTTACCACTATGTCATCATCTATTAGAGACATGTCGTCGCACAAAGTAGCCTCTAAAGAACTCTTAGGAGCAAGCACTGATGAGCTGCTTCAAGTTATAAAGTCCAATGTTCCTATATATGCAGAGTCTCAGTGTTTTATTGACAAGACAATGGAGGTTACCTAGAGCAAGATTTACAACACGGTCATGCAAGAGACATTCCCTAAGGACTTATAATATTTTCATTCTTATATAAGGATTAAAAATTCCAAGATACATAGTATCACATGCAGATATCTGTTCATGCCATGTGTTAAAGTTATTGAATGGATAGTTACACATATGGATGAATCACACCTCGAGCTACGTAGTGAGAGTGGCAAACATCTCGCCAACTATTATGGTGAGGATATGCAGGTATACTACAAGATTCTCAATCCCAATGAATATGTGAATGATTCCTTTTACATAAGAGAGGATAACCTTGACAAGATCGATGTTATCAAGCAATGATCGAGAACTTGCCAAGTTTTGCCATCACCCAACAACAGTTTATCTGACAAATATCTTAAGAACATATCAGTATTTGATAGCTATATATTGTCAAATGTTTGGGCAAAAGAATGTTAAGTTGTTCCAAGATAACTAGATATATACACAATCTAGTCATGAACCATGGAATATATTTTAATTGGGTGGACATATTATCATTTGATTTGTAGTGACAAGTGGGGCGAGTCAAAGCATCTTTGCAAGCAAATCAAGTTCTATAATTTTACATGTATGCATATCACTTGAATGGTATTTGTGCACAACATGCATTCTAAAAGTTGTATTGGAACTGGAATCATAAAGAGAAGTTCCCATTTTATGTCCATTATAGGGTGTTATCAGAAGGAAGCTTCAGTGGCACATATTACAGATTGGTCCAACACTTCTTTGCAACCATATCTCAGCCTATATTCAAAACTGATCCACCATGCATGACATATCAAGTGAAGGAGTCACTTAAGGATATTTTGGACTGGTTTTTAGCTCCCGAGGGAACTTACATTAGATGATTTGGATGTCAAATGAGCCCTCATCTTATGTCGCAATACGTGACAAACAAGGTGGTAATATAGAAGGTTCAAAACCAGTTAGACAACGAACTCTCAGGAACCTTTCGAAGGAGGAAGAAATCCCCTTGGCCTATATTTCCATTAAGGATCAAATTATATGAATTAAAGAGTCACAGGACATTGGCAGTTGAAATTGAATAGTTGAACCACCTACTTTTCGCTACCAAATATTTCCATGCATATGATCCTAGGAAAATTGTTAGGCGACATTGTGAAAGGATCAGGAATAATACACAATATTCATCAATATTCCCACCAGAGGATGAAAAGGTAAAGAACTATTATAATTCCATAATGAAGACACATCCATCCATGAAACACTAGTTCACCTCATAATACACCAGCTCAGGACTTGCGGGAGCAAGAACAGGAGGAGGAAGCCATGCCTCAAGTAAAGAAGCTAGCTCCTAGGAAAAGGATCAGGTACTCATCTAGAGAGAGTAGTAGAAAATGGAAATTCAATCCTTTAAACATAGGAGATACACAAAAAAACACAGAGAGAAGAGAAGGGGAAGAAGAAGAAGAAGAGGAGAGAAAGAAGTAGGATGAGTTGCTTGAGAAGCAACTGGTAGAAGAAGAAGAAAGCAGATAGATAGAGGAATAACAATAGAGGCAATCTTAGGAGGAGGAAGCAACACAAAGGATGGAAGAAGAAAAGTTGACTCATGAACAAGAGGAGGAACAGTGTGAGGAAGAAGATTCCATTCGGTCCATGGATGATGGGATGAGTACTCTAGGTGAAAAATCACTCATATGAGGACATCTTAAATTTGGAGAGATGGGGATTACCCCTCCATAATCAAATAGGGTCACAAATGTTTACAGTGTAACATTTGATTATCTAAATAAGTGGATCATGAAACAAAAGGATAGGTAGTTTCCCAATGATCCTTAGAACCTAGTCTTAATAGAGACAAAAAAGGCGATCACCTCCAACACTAGAAGAAATATGAGGGGAGTTATTATATCGAATGTTACATTCACTACAGTGGCACAAGATAACTCAGAGAATTTTCTAAATGATAATGTAAGGCTGAGAAGAGAACTTGCTGTGACTAAGAAAAATGTAGAGCATCTTAAAGTGGGGAACCAATAGTTGTTATCATAGAAATCCAATATCATAGAATGGTAGTTAGCCATGCTAGATGAATTGGGACCAATGGAGGATACCATGGCACGAATATACAATGAGATGATACTTATACAGAAATTCATGGCACCTGTCATTAGCATTCAGAATAATGCACAGGAAGTGGAGAAACTTTTGAAGATAACAACTAGAGCAGTTGGCCAAATGTAGGAGTGGACCGCCAAATATCCAAATGCCTCAGTGCATTTTGAAAATAAGGATAAGATCTCCGCAAAAATAAATAGAGTGAAATTGAGACTCCACCTACACAATTACTGATATTTGGGAGCACAGTCCATTGAAACTATGGCTGCATATAATCTATTTCATAACCGGTTTGAGTCTCTTACACAGAAGCACGAGATGCCTTCCATCAGATCTCTTGAAGAAAACAGAGGCAGGGAGATTTTCTTTCAGGAGATCAGAGATCACATTGAACAAATCAAGCATGTAATATAACAGGAAGGCTTGGAAGTGACCAAAGATTTTATTCAGCAGTATGCCTTTTCACCAGTCAAAGTGCACATGAAACTTTCATGGCTATGAAATAATGTCCATTCAAGCTCCAATCACATACTATCAGAAGCATTGGAGGTGAGGGCATGCTACAAAGGAGACTTGCCAAAAGAAATTGAAGTCATCGCAAAGGAGTTTAGAGCATGGCACACTTATATCACAAATGAACTCCATGAAGAAGAACATGATCTATACATTTGATGTGCTCTATCTTTTAGCAGTTTTGTCTTATTAGGCCACCATCTTATGTGTAAATTGTCTTATGTAATAAATGTTATGTAAAGAATTCCAAGGGAAATAAGTTGAATATCAATGGCCACACATTAGAATGTAATGTAGAATATGAATAGTCAAAGAGTCTTGAGAATCTTAATAGTCTTTGTACTTGATATAAATAACTCCTCATAACTCAAAGGTGAGGGCTTTTTATGGATTCTTAGCCTTGGCTTCTATTGTATTACATATGAGATAGATTATTCTTTGGAGAAGCAAGTTGTGACTTCATGTTGCACTATTGAATACAACGATTCACTCATGTAATAGTGTACTTGGAATTTCTCATTTATTATTAGAAGCTCAATGAATCGAAATTCCTTGATACATGTATTGTGCATATAGTTGGACTATTTTGGTTATTTGTATGGTATATGTTGCCTTATTTATATTTTAGGTTAATGAATTATTTCATTGCTTAGTTGTGTTTGTTATGGAATGGATATTGTTATGCCTTAACAATTGTTGTTTACTATGTGGAATAATATGAAAGTAATCAACAATTATTTATGTATATCCTCAGGTCTCCCTTTAGGATAGTACTATTACTTTTTTAACCGGTGGCTTGTTTCTCTCTCCAAATGTGGAAGTTTCCCTCATACACCTTAAATTGAGCATCTCACAAAGCTCACAATCTAGATTCCTCAAACAGACGTTGTATTCTCTTATGTCCTATTGTAACCAAGGCACTTCTTGGAAAACCATTTCAACAATGGTAGATCTATATGATTGGATGTTATTCCTACACCAAAAGGTGTGAGGCCTAATTGGGACTTCACATCGGGGAGATCCCCTTACAATTTTGGCAGAATCCAACACCGTCAACAGGTCCTTGAACATATAAGGAGGATAGCAATAGAAGATGTTATTTGGAGGCTCCATACAACCATCTAGTCCCTCCATTCTTGCCTAACCTTTTACCAAAAAGAAAAATCCTTTTGTTGATACAATATTAGTGGCCTCTTATCCATTTCTCATAAGATAGAATTAAATTATTCCTTACCTCTGTGCTTCATAAAATATGTTGTCCATAAGTTGAAGAGTTACCATACTCTCATAAATTTTCAATGCCAAGTCCTTGATAATTTTCCAAACATAAAAAAGTATGGATATTGATGTCACATATAGACTTGTGATTATATATGCATTAGAGAAGTATCCATCAAATAAATGGAGCTCATCAAATAATAATAAGAACATAGATCACCTGACTGAAGCCATCAGTGGAAATTTGGCGCCCAACCTCATTTATAACTTTGTACTAAGGTACATGTTTATTTGAATATTCATAAATGAATTTCATTTCATAACTAAGCTCAACTTTCCCACATACAGTATCCAAAAACTCTCAATTAAAAAAGGGAAACTAAAATGATAATTTTAATAGTAATCATTCATTTTCTAGCATTTAAATATGTAGTTCACAATAACAATCTACACATATTTGATTCCTCCTAATTTTTAAACATGTCTTAACTATGTTGAGTTAATGACTAATTTTAAATAAATTAGTTGAACATTGAGATTTCGAAATGTATTTTTGAAGTCTGAGTCAAACTGCAATAGAGGCATCCCATGGAAGAGCTTTCAACATACTACTTTCAAATGAAAATATGCTTAGGCTCACATTGTAATAGATAACATAAGTGTTGTGTATAAATAAGGTTTTGTGCAACCAATATTCAATTTGAATTAGATTCAATAACCATAATGAAGAGCTTAAACTATAAATGAATATCTATAAATGAAAATTCAATAATCTTGATAGAGATTCAGGTTTCAAAGGTGTAGTATATCCAAGATTGTATTTTAAATTCTAACCCCATTTGCAATTTGAAATATCTCAATAGCTCTTGAAATTTTGAGATTATTTTTTTTCCAAACTGGTCTTTCACAACAAGGACCCATTGAGAGAAATATACAAAGATTGCACCATTTCCATATCGAATCAATTACAAAGAAAAAATACAAGGGAAAATTCAAAAATGAATTCAAAAGATAACTATTCCATAATGGCATTAACACCCTTTATAGATCCATTTGATGATATGATGTTTTGCTAACATAGAATTACTTCCAAGATCACTATAGCAAAAATGATAATAACAAATTCATACATTGACTCAAATGATAAAATAAGCCCTCAACCATGCAATATAACACTTTTAAGATTGAAATTTACTATCTCAACAAAAGAAATTGTAGATGAAAAAATAAGTTCGAAAAAATAAAACTTAAAAGACTCAGTTGAAAGTACCCAAAAGGAATTAAAATGTGAGTAATGAAACAAAATATATAAGATATGCATATGCATAAATGGGTATTTCACATATGGGGAGCTGATAGGCACAATCACTTAAACAAATAAATGCACATTTCAAATGAAAACTGAATATCAAAGAGATAAATAATCAATTGACAATATAAAAAAGGAATTAAAAATAAAGCAGTGAAATAGAATATATAACAGATGCAAATGCCAAAAAGGGTATTTTTCACGTGAGAAGTTGATCTTCACATTCACACTCACATTGTTTGAGACTAGTTTTTGATTTTATGTGAAGTCTAAACATGAGAAAAGAGGAGATCAGATGTTTATTGTAAGTTGGGATTCTATCACGCTGACCTATGGCAACTAAATTTCGATAAAAAATCCATATTTAGAATAGTATATTAATGGAATTAAAATGCATACCATTGTGAAAACAATTTTAGTTTTTTAGACCATATGGATTTCCAATGAATGAGCTTGAAAAGAATAACCAAAAAAATATTTCACTCAATCAATCTACAAGAAATTCAATGAGGAAAATTGTTGATGGTGTTGGATGCCACCAACATACAAGGGGGTCTCCCCAATGAAAATTCCCAATTAGAATTCACACCATTTGGTGTGGGAGTCCTTCTGAAAATAAGTTTCGACTGTCATATTCTTAAAGATATGGCTTGGCTTCAATGTTCAACATAAGAGAATAATACACAAGTAATTTCATATTAGCAGGTGAGTATGCCTTGTGGAATGTTCAAACATGAAATGTATCAGGGTTATTCTACTGAAAGGGGAAATAAAAGTGAGCCTTTTAAAGACATGTAATAGTAATAATCTAGAAAATACACACGAGCATGTATAGTTAATGAATCGTTGGAAAACTAGCGAAATAGTTCACCTAGAAGCAACGATTGTGAAAACACCTTTAACAAGAAAAGTAGAAAAGCCACTGAAATAGTACAATTTCCTTAGTACATATGAAAACAACATACATTGCAAGAATTCAGAGAATAGTACTATGATATTTATGACATATGCATGAAAGTGTGTTGGCTCAATGAGATTATGAACTAAGGAAAAGTTCCAAGATACATCAATACAATGAACACCACTAGCTCCAATAGTGGAGCATTAAAGCAACCACTTTCTCCTCCAAAAGAAATATCTTCCTCTCTAATGCCTGATAGGAGGAGCCAAGGTGAAAATTTGTTTTCATGAGCAATGAGGGTGTATATATAACAAATGGGTGATCATTCACCTCCCTTGTGACTCTTGGACTACCCTCATGACTCTTTGACTTCTCTATGACCTTTCAACTTCGTACATGACTTTTCACATTACATGGATCACTCTCAAACTTCTAGTTTACATTAAATTTCTCCAATATTGAATTTAAATAATCCAAAAAATGATGTGGCACATGATGACTCATGACATGACATTGATGACATGGGATTCATGACGACATAACAATGCCAAGCCACTATTTGTTGTGTCTTCTTGAAATATGGAATATGTTATTCTTCTTCATCCTCCATATGGATTGAAGGTAAGAAATATTCAATGTGATCTTGATCTTCAGTTGTTGTCGCAATTTGATATCCCCTTTGTCCCTTTTGATTGATAAAATTGTCTTTGTAGCTTCAAAGGTGTCTTCTAGTAGGGTATCCTTCTCCATATCCTTCATCATCATCTTGTCATAGATAGAAAACCTACAACTGAAATCCACTCATGACAAGATGACATCAGTTCGATAAACCCCCAGTCTAACATGCTTCATGGTAACCACTGAATGAGCTGGAACTAGGAGGTAGGCTGGGGGGAGACTCAAGTATTTTGCAGTTACGCATCTTAGGAGGTCAGGGGTCAAGACTGAGCCTTAAGATTGTGTAGTGCGCAGTTCACGTAGGTCAGAGCTTCTCATCTACATAGTTGAGGGGCTCAAGAGGTCAAGTAGAGGGCTTGATGCTTGAGAATGTCTACTGCACATTTATGGAGGGATAGAGGCCAAGGGATTGCACAATTTCATAGTTCAAGATCTCAACGATGATGCTTGATGCTTGAGACTATGCAGTGTGTAGAGGAGACTGGTTGAAGGCAGGCATTGCGCAATTCTAGAGCTCAAGGGTCGAGATGGAGAAATGTGACTACGTAGTGTGTAGTTATGGGAGGCAGATACTATGCATTGCACGTTTCCAAGAGGCAAGGTTGAATCTTGAGGACTAATACTACACAGTGTATAGTTCAGGAGGGTTGAATGATGGTAGGTTTCTCGGTTGGGAATTTTTCCAGATTTGGCTAAGTGTGGGATCAATGAGGTAAAATTGAACAATGATCATACTTGAGTATGATCGCACACTTAGAATACTCGACTACAAAACATAGATCACCTAGAACAAGTAGACAACATACTTTCCTCAATGTGATGACATTGCGACAACTTACATCAAGTGCGACATTAAAGATACACTTTGCGATGATAATGACGACACTTGTGTGAGAACGCTTGAAAATTTGGAAATGAATTTGATACATGTATACATGATAATAATGACTCATTAACACAAATGTCATCCCTTGACACAAACTAAAACCACATATATGTGATGTGTGGTGCTTTCCTATGCTAAAAGATGACACTTTGATTTTCCTCAAACAGGGACAAGAATACTTAGTGAAAACACATGTGATGATTCTTAATACTTGTGACAACAACATGAAAATTGAAAGTAGGGTCCAAACTTTTGATGCAAGATAAAATTTTGGAGGGTGTTGTAGCAGCGACAACACTTGGCTACACACTAGTTGAATTCCAACTTCTCTGCCTTAGTTAATTCTTTTGTGCAAGGTCTAGTTCCTCAGGGACTATTGATTCATCATTCATATCACTTTTTTTCCCCACTTATCCTGTGCATAAGCATAGTTCCCTTTAACCTTTCTTGGTTGAACACAATGACAAAGCCAATGATATAGAAATGTTTCTAATTAGGAGAAGTGTAATGATTTTCGCGAGCTTTAGATTTTCAGAGTATAGTTTTTCATATCTAATGTTGCTCTATTGCTAGTAGGCCTGGACAATACCTTAACTGAGTCACTTTAGGAACACAAACATTGCTCCATTTCCAGTTATCCTGGATAGTATCCTGACTAATTTGCTTGCTTCACCTCCCTGTGCAAGAAGCCTTTCTCTTCTTTCACCCTTTATTTATTTATTTATTTTATATTGGAATTTGCATTGAAAATTATTCATTTCATGGGAGAAAGAGGGATCCCGACTTATTGAGAATAAAAGAGGTTGTTCCTTTAGAGAAACTGTTACACTGAATTTTGTCACCTTGACTATTTGCAGTTTATGTGGCCTCATCAATAGCCACATTGTCCTCTTTGTCAAGCCCCATACCTCTGCTCTTCATGTCAAAACTTCAAAGAGAGAGAAAGTCACTTGAAAACATGTTTATCTCTGGGTACGCAGGTTCTCTCTACCTTGCCTGCGTGTACGCACTCCATCTACATTAGACCTGCGTAGTAATACGCTCTGTATACTAAAGCTAGGGTGCGTACCCCTGTAAAGGTCAAAAGGCGCAAGTTTCATCTTTAAAAAGTTACTTGTGGTCACTTCTAGAGCCTTCTAGAAGAGTTCTTGACGTGTATTAAGCGCCTCCAGATGGTTCATGCACCCCTATGATAGAGGAGCTTATCCCATCAAGAGAGGAGCTACCCCATCCAAAAGAGGGAGTATCCCATTGATGTTGGAATTGAATAACCTTTTCTAGAATACTATAAATACAGGCATTGGGCCAAAGGAGGAGGTTGAAAGCTGAACATTCTATAGGGTAAATGCTGCTGGAATTAAGACTTCCATTTGTTGACTTGTGAGGAGAGATCACCATCCTTCCTTGTTGCCATAGTGGGAGTGGGTGAGCTGGTCAAAGTAGAGGAAATCACTTGCTGGACCCTGGGAGGAGCTTGCACAACACCAAGGCTCAGGTTGTAATGGTTCCTTTGATTATTTAATACAAATAAGTCCATTCTTCTCAATGATTTGTTAATGAATTATTTCATGCATTCCTTGGTCAGTATGATAGGTATGCTTTGTTTTATAATGAATATTCAGATGCTATGTAATTTTTTGCCTTGTTAGTGAATGCAGGTCTGAAGGTGAAGGAGGAGCTCATCCGGATCAACAAGACTGGACTACTACAACAAGCATTGGACCTAAGGTAAGATCGAGAACATTTGAATTCTTGTAAAATGATGTGTATCTAGAGAAGGATAGCTCTTATTTGGTTTGTTTGTCATTAGAGAGCCTTAGACTCCTAGGAAGGTTAGATTTGTCCGCAAGTATAACTCATTCCGCGTGACAAATTGGCGACTCCACTGGGGAATCCATTGTTGGTCTTGTTTTTTCCTTAAATCATTACTTTGACCTGTAAAGAGTCTGATTCATTTTGTTTTTTGGTTGTTTAACTTTGTTTTTGGGTGGCTTAGCTTAGGGTCATTTTAGATCTTAGCTTTTCTTTATTTTACAAAAAGTACGCACCCTCTGAGTTAGGCACAGTGCGTACTTGTGCGCACTG
>APFE031742577.1:65064-94259 GCA_000404065.3 Pinus taeda | reverse complement strand
TTAATGAATTATTTCATGCATTCCTTGGTCAGTATGATAGATATATTTTGTTTTATAACGAATATTCAGATGCTATGTAATTGTTTGCCTTGTTAGTGAATGCAGGTCTGAAGGTGAAGGAGGAGCTCATCCGGATCAACAAAGACTGGACTACTACAACAAGCATTGGACCTAAGGTAAGATCGAGAACATTTGAATTCTTGTAAAATGATATGTATCTAGAGAAGGATAGCTCTTATTTGGTTTGTTTGTCATTAGAGAGTCTTAGACTCCTAGGAAGGTTAGATTTGCCCGCAAGTATAACTCATTCCGCGTGACAGAAACATATGTAAAATCTTTGATGTTGGTTTTCTCATTTAGATTTTCCCCTTGTCCTTCTCTACAAGTGTAGGTGTAAGGTTTTTAGGGTAGACACGGATATCATTTTTCAACAAAAGTATTTATGTACACAAGGATCACATTTTCCATCAGAACATCATTAACCAAAAGGAGTAACAAAGATAAAGGAGAAGGACTAAACCTTAGCTAAATGTTGCAATGTCACAATACTCTTTTCAATTCTACCACATACATTGGATCCATAAAACAAACTTAGATACGACACTTATTCACATAAATGAACATAAATAGAATGAAAATACTGAACATGAAAAATAAACAAAAGGACCAACTATGTACATAGGGTAGGGCACAACCCTAGATTGTCATTGGAAATATTGTTTCAAATATTGTCCATTTACATGAGGAGAGTTACTCTTCCCATCCAAATATTGGAGATGATAAGTATGATGGCCAATCTTCTCATGAAAAACATACAGTATGATCCACAAGGATTGGAAATTAGTATGTTTCCCTTTATCTTCACTAGCATTGTCCCACTTCAAGGCTAGGTCACCCACATTGAATTCACTTTTCCCCGCAGACTTCTTGTTAATCCATCTCTTGATATGACTCTGATGGAGAGAAAATTTCTCTTTGGATTTCTTTATTTCTTCCTATAGCTTAAGAAGGGTGTCCATCCTACTATGAACCAAGAGGCAAGGTTTACCTTGATATACTTGTGAAAGTTGAAGGGAAGGAAGGTAAAAGTTTAGAGGTAGGATGGATTCTTTTCCATACACCAGGAAGTAAGAAGAGGTATTGATAGAAGGTTTAGGTGTGACACGGTCAACCCATAAAGCGTTCACCAAAGAAAAGTGCTAGTTCCTTTGTTCAGATAAGATGGTTTTTTAATAATACCCATGAGGTTCTTATTGGTTGATTCAACAAGATTGTTTCCCTGCAGATAGTAATTAGTTGAATGTTTCAATACAATGCCATTTTGCAATGCAAAATGATAAAGTTTTAGCAATGGAAAATACATTGCATTGTTAAAAACAAGTGAAGTCTAAATGTTGAACCTGGTAATGATATTTTGCTGGAGGAAGTTGATGACTTCTTAATCATTCACTTATTTGAGGGGAACATCTTATGTCTAACACATGAAGTAATCTATGGTAGTGAGAATATAACAGTGCAACCTCGATGAGTGAAGAAAGATCTCACTGATAACATCTAAGCCCCATTGTTGAAATGGTTCTTCTACAACGATGGGCTGTAATGGGTTAGCTGACTTCTTTTCACAGATGACACATTTATGATAGACCAGACACTTATTGGCATAAGCATGAGCATCTTTCAAAAGTGTGGGCCAATATAAACTGGCCCACATAAATTTGTGTGCCACAGTGTCACCTACAAAGTGTCCTCTAATTGGTCTGTCATGGACGTCATGCAATACTTTTTCTGAATTTGGTGCTTCCAAATATCTAAGTAGGACTTCGTTGTGGTGCTTCCTAAAATTCATTCTATGCATCAACTGATAAGATAAATATTTCAATCTGATTTCTCTCTTCTATTTCACTAATAAATGAGAGGGATGAGTACCATGCTCAAGATATTCTTGCACATATTCCTACCAAGAGTTCAACATGTCAGTAGGGGTAGCTTGTTCAATATTGTGAATTTCAATCTCTTGCTCCCATCCAAAGGAATCATCTTCTGGTGTATTTACCGCCTCTGCTACTAGTTGGCATAGTCCATGTCCTTTTATGGCATGAACTGATTTGGACTCGAGATCGTATTCATGTAAACTAGCCATCCATTTTTCCCTTCTTTCACCTAGCTCTTGTTGAACAATCAAGGATCTGACTGTTGGGTGTGGCACAAAGATAATATAATGTTTTTTCATTAAGATAAGGCCGAAAATTTTTCACTGCCTTGTAGACTGCATAATCTCTTTTATTGATGATGAGCTAATTAAGTTTAGGTACTTTCAAGATGGCACTCATGAATGATATAGTCCTCTCATTATTTTGATCATCTTTCTATGTAAGAACGAAAACAAGAGAACTATTAGAAGCGAAGGTGTAGAGCAGGAAATATTTGCTAAATTCTGGAATGTATAGTGTTCGTGCTTCAGAAATAACTTTCTTTATATGGTAGAATGCATATTTTTCTCTTTTATCCCATTTGTATATAAAATCCTTATTTACCATCTCCTGCATCAGTTTCACATATATGCATAGTGAGAGATGAATTTGTGGAGGAAGTTAATTTTCCCCAAGAAGGACTGCATGGATTTCTTGCTCGCGAAGAAGGGAATCTACATGACAGCCCTAAACCTTTCAAGTTCCATGTTAATCCCACTCTTTGCGATAATGTGGCCCAAGATATTTCTCTCAGAAACTGAAAAAATACTCTTCTTGGGATTAAGAGATATCTTGTATTTATGATATTACTTGAAAATATGCTTCAAATGGCATAAGTGTTATAGACATATTTGGACACATCAATCTCAAACTTATATATCGATAAACTAGGGATTTTCAACCCCTAAAATAGTTGTTTCATACCCTAAAAGAACATAGTCATCTGATTACATCATTCCCCAAAAGTTCCACCTGAGAAACCATCCAAAAATGGCCTAAAATGAACCATACTGATTGCTCCACTGGCAAGGTGCGATGCATACTGACTGCTACACTGTTAGGGTGTGATGCATACTGATTAGGCCTTCTATAAGGTGTGATGGGTGAGGATGGACAAATGTCCAAGACAGTTTACTAGGTGGTTGCTCATGGAATCTTCTAGAAACATCTCCTATGCCACTTGCCTCTCTGAATTCGCTCAGGGATGAGTAAGAGATCCAAGAAATCTCCAATTGGAACCAATTGTAACAAGTGGAATGACAATAATCAAACCCCATCGATGACTCACACCCTTGCACACATATATAAAGGGATCCCTCATCTAAGCGATCCAGAGGCTGGAATATTGTGAATTGCAAGGAAGAGTTGATAGTTTGTAATTGAAGAAAGAGCATTGTATTGTTGGTGTGATCTTGCTATTTCATGAGGTGAACAGGGATTGAAGCTGGGAGGATGATGCTGGATCAGACAACTGGGTTGTAATTCTCCCTTCTATTTAATAAAGTTCTTCAAGTTTTCTTCCATATGATTGTTGAATTGTGAATGTTATCATTTGTGAGTGCTATCGTTTGTTCATTATATATCTAATTCTATAATGTTTATGTTGTAATAGATCACGATGCTTTAACGGTTCTTTGTTGTTGTACTTGTGTAGGTACTCTCCAAGTGGGTTAAGTACAAAGAGGAGTTGCAAGCTCTGTCAAGGGGGAGAGATATCAAGCAAGGGATTAAGCGGAAGTCCCAGGCTGGTTCCTTTATCTTTCTATTATCTATTGCACATAGAAGAAATCATTTAATTACTTTAATCTGTTGTTTCTAGGGTAGCTACCAAACCTAGAGGGCTAGTCGTTCGACAAGACACTAGTTTTCCCCGAAACAAATTGGCGACTCCGTTGGGGACGAATAGATGTTTGTTTGTTGTTATTGTTTGTTTTATAAATTATATATAGAGCCTGAAGTTAGCAAGGTAGCCTTCGAAATGCTCTTGCTCTGCAATTGCATAGTAGATGAATGTTGCTTCAGTCAATCTTTGGTTTAGTTTATGAATTAAATATTTGACTTACAAGCATTCTAGATGCCCTTTTGGTAGCTCGGTAACCTCTCAAGACCTCCCTCTATACTTTTCTCTTTACTGTTCATCATAGCTCAGCCTAACTCATAGAAAACAGCTACACATCTGAGCCAAAACCCACTTTAGTTGCGCTCCCTGGCCCATCGCACTGTCTGTCACTATAAAATAGTATGCATCGCATCTCCTGAGTGTAGTAAGTATGATGCATCCCTATTTCTGTGAAGCCCAAGTGCGATGACTGACTGAACCTTTTTCCATTCTAGAAATTGGGGGGTTTTGACATTGTTTTCAATTTTTGTTTAGTTGTTTTGCTACTTATGAACAGTGCCTACTTATTCAAGCCTATTTGCATCACATAAATCAGCCTCCATTAGAGTAGGATTAGTGAATGTTTTTTGTATTTGTTCATCATTTACTATCATTTGTCGGAAAGTTATTTAAATCAATCTGTCGCTTTGGTACAAAAAGTGACATAATTGTCGTTTTGTGTCGAAAAGAGAAGTGTCGTGCATTCTTCCTTCCCTGGATAGTCGATTGAACTTTTTGTCATGTATTTGGTTTGATTTGTTTATATTTGAAGTGTTGAAAGCAATTTTATTCAAAATTGAAAAGTTTCGTTTAGTCTTCCTTTTTCTTTTGAGAAAGAAATTGTGGAAAATGTCACTTTGAGTAAAACATTTCATATCTTTGCTACATTTAGTTTTCCTTTTTGGCATTTTTCACATTAAGGGGAATGAAAACAAATACATGCATTTTCATTTAGAATTTTTTTTTTTGGTGCGAAAAATGATTTAGGAAAATGCACTAGTGTGTGCTCTTTGCTCTTTGTTTGAAATAATTGTAATCTTCTTTCCCTAGTAGCCAGGATTTTCATTGCTCAAAATAAACAAAGATTGTTCATCATTGTAGATTGCATATTAGGAATTTCAAAATCAACATCATGCGGTGAACCATTGAAAGGAAAAATTTAAACAAGATCAACTTTAAAATAAATTTCAATGAACCTAACAACACTTTGGAACTTAACGCAACACATCTAGAGGTCTAGGCTAGAGACGTGTTCCGACATCATTAAAACTAGTAACTATCGTTTTCATTGAAGGTTGGGTGATTCCTCCTCCTTGATATGACAAGTGCTAGCATGGACTTGTGCTCTCTGTACCGTTGCATATATATTGGGAGACCAAAATAGGCTTAAATCCTTTATCCATAAGAAGCTGATTCTATCGCCTTATTGATCGCAATGCATTAAACACAACATTCGGGAAGATTGACTGTTGTAAATAAGTCCTTGGTAATTTCTCTTTAATTTATTACCAAGGTGTATATTGCAGTTTTGCGATTGATTTGGTAATTCCTCTATCTAGATTTTCCAGAGTAGTCACTTTCATTCCTTTTAAACTCTTTAAAATAAAAGGTCCATCTGAGCACTTGTCACTTCAGGCTCATTAAAAATCGAAGGGGACTAGAGTCATTTTTAGCTTTTTCTCGACTCTTAAAAACTAAAAAAGCAAAGTTGTGTCAAAGAATCATTAAAATTTATTGAATTTGGAATAACATCTTTGTCCCCTTAATATTTAGTTGATCAAGTAATCACAATTGTGGAAGAAAGTCAATCAAAACCCTGTCTTTCGCGGAGTCTAGCAAGTCAACCATCTTTGACTTTGAGAGTGAAGCTAATCCGGACAAAGCAGTCTCGTTTAATTGAGTCCAATTCGTCTGGTTTATTTGAAACATTGGTTTCAAAATCGTCAGAGACTCTAGTTACTCTGATTATTTCTCGTACATCTTCCTTTAGAGAAGAAGTTCTGAAGTTACAAGAGGACATTAGAACTGATCCTAGTGTAACAGTAGACACTTTTGTACCTGAAACAACTCCATCTAGAGTTGATCTAGAACCCATCTCAGTTCAAACTAAGGCTACATTGGAACCAGTAGTTATTCAAGAACCTCCCTTTGAGACTGAAGTTCACTTACCTGAATATCTAGAAGTTGAGTTTCAGAATTCAGAAGGTGTCACTCTTGCAGTGTCTGTCATTGCAGAAGTTATACCTTCTTCGACTCCAGGAATATTTTATGGACTTGACGGTCTACCTCTTCCACCTAGTCTGATTTCTATAGAGGAGACAGTAGAGGATCCTCCATCTAGTACCTCGTTACATTTTGGAACTGAGATTCATTTGTGTCCTTCTACTCCTGAGTTTGGTTCTTTTAATCCTCCTTCATTGCAAGTTCTTGTTGAATCGCTAGGAAATCTTTTGGATAGAATAAACATGTCTGAGCAACCATAAACATCTAGGAATGTGTCATCTGATGCAGCTATGGCAGAAATTCCTACTACCATTCCTACAATGTTTTCTGGTATACCATCTGTTCCAGCTAGTTATCAATCACTAATTGGAGTCCACTCAGGGGCTACTTTGGCAACATGGTCTGCTCCTATTTATTCATCCGAAGTCCCATCTAGTATTTCTTATATTGAAACTCAACAATTTGATCCTGCATGCCAATATCAATTAGGGCAGACCAGTTTTCAAAGACCGGTATATCCTTTAAACACTGGATTGCCACCATATGGAGGGAAATATGCCTTTTCACTGTTTCCTCCTAGGGAACAACCATATGAGAGTTTCCAACAAAATTCAGGTCAAACTGGAATTACATCTAGTGGTTGGATACCAATACTGCCAAAACAACCAAGGTTTGTATATTCAACGCAACCGATCCAACCTGTGTCAAATATTCCCACTACACTTGCTATTATGACTATGTCGCAAGCACAAGCACAGCTTGTTGCGTCTCAACCTCAAGTCTCTCAGGTTGCAATACAATAGCTACTTGTCTCTACGGCTCAATCACAACCTCAGGTTAGTTATTCCTTATTTGGAACGACTTAGGCATAAACGGGTATTGTTAATCCACAACTTGGTCAATCTTGCGGAATTGGGAAATAGCAAATGGTCCAACAACCATGACGGTCGCAATACCAACAACCACAATTCCAGTAAACCCAACCTCAGTTTGGGCTTGGTTTACAAGCCCAGAATGGATTTGTTCAATATCAAGCCTACCGAGGACCTGAGCAACAAGGCTTTGTAGGTAATGGACAACCGCATTTTCAAAACGGTTATCAACAACCACACTATACTGGTTATGTCCAACAACCTTATCAAAGTTACCAGCATCATATACATTATGCTAGTATGCAAAGACCTACTGCTCAGGTGATTCCATTTTATCTTGGGTATGCTCCACCTAACCTGAATCAGCAGTTGCCTTTTGTAGCAACTCTAGAATTACTAGATTTGAACTGACTGACGAATGATCCAATTGCATATGCCCCTTGGTGGCCAGCAGTTCCCCATAAACTTCCCTCTGATATTCCTAAATTCAATGTAAATCCAGGTGAAGATCCATCGAATGACGTAATGACTTTTCATTTGTGCTGCTCATTTAACACCCTGAATGATGATTCGATTAGGCTTTAGCTTTCTCAAAGAATGCTCACTAGTCCAGCACCGAAATGGTATATTAAATTGCCTAGATCTTCGTTTGATAACTTCAGCACCCTTTCCACTACTTTTCTAACCCACTTTCAGTTACCCATCAATTACGAAACGGGAACAAAACTCCTTACCAACTTTAAATAGACCATGGCCACTCACATATCTGATCATATTCATGAGTGGTGGCGTCGTCGTCGAATGGTAAATAATTATGTTCCTAATCAGCTTTTAGCTGAGTGGTTTATTAAGTCCTTATTGCCATATATCACTGAGGACGTGGCGAAAGGAGGATTTGTCACTGAAGAGAAAGTCATTATTCGTGCCCAATATTTAGACTTGATCTATACTCAGTCTGGCACACTCTATGACAAAATTTCTGACGCTGCTAGACCAGAATTTTCTGTTCCACCTCCTCTTAAATCGAATAGGGAATCTCATGCTGATGATGGTGTGATCGGTGCCTCAAGCATGCAAATCACAAGGGGTCCATCTGGTAAAGCTCTTGTTGTTTCTAGTCATAATGCAAATGAAAAACCTCTTGCCTCGGAGATTAATGTCGTGTCATCTGATAATGGAAAAAATCCAAAGCAACCAGGGGGCAAGAAGAAAGGGAAAATTAATAAAAAGAAACAGGAAAATTCAACTCCTGAAAAATCATCTAAAAACCCTATTGGGCCAAATAAACCTCCTCATTTTCCATGTTTGAAATGTAAAAAGGAGCATTATACGAGAGATTTTCCACATCGATCTGAGATTTCAAAACTTTTGGAAGCTTCGAATACCTCAGTGGTGTTGACTAATTTGTTTCCAAACCCATAAACTAATCTGGTTGCTATCGATCATGCTTCCACATCCCAAGTACTTATGCTATCCATCTCAAACAAACAAAATGATGTTTTGATTTCGACAAGGAAAAAAGATTATGGGAATCCACCATCATTGGACAAATAGGTTACTAATCAACCTAGTAGTTCGACAATGACTTCGCCAGAAGTTGTTCCACCCATTATTCCTGAATTAACTATAAAGCCACCAAAGGGAGTCATACATAAATCAACATTTAATCCTTGTGATCGAGCTGCTTAGAATTATAATATAGTAGAGGATCTGGCTCAATTTCCATCCACTATGTCGGCACTTGAGGTATTGCAAAATTGTCCCTCCCAAAAGCAAGCTTTGTTATCAGTAATAGGTGGGATCGATCCAACGAAATCCAATATTGTGGCCTTTAATCATAAAGGATATACACCTCAGTTACCAGCCCAACTCACTTTCCTTATATAGGTAAAATCCCTCAATAAAAATATTCATCGAACCATCATTGATGAGGGGGCATCCACCTGTATTATGTCAATGAGTTGTTGGAAAAATCTTGGTTCACCACCCTTGTCATGATCACCAACAACATTAAAAGTGTTCAATGGAAGAACATACACTCCATATGGGATTTTAAGTAACTTGCAAGTTGAACTGGGGGGCAAGATAGTAGAAATTTAAGTCGAGGTCATTGATGGAAACCTTCATTAGAATATATTACTGGGAAGACCCTGGATTTATGCTATGGCTGCTGTTGTGTCTACATATTTTAGAAAAAATGCATTTCCCTTCCAAGATGGAATAACAATCGTTGACCAACTAACCTTTTTTCCTAACAGTTCACAATCTATTGGAAGAATTTCATTGATCCATGGAAGTTCACAATCACTTCAAAATTTTGGAGTAGGTCTCCTAAAAGTTCCTTCCTTAATGGGAACTTCTTCCCTCTCACCTCCATCTGGTTTTTCAAAAGTGGCCACAATGGAAACCTGTCAAACGATCTCTTCTACATCATCTGAGTTTAAGAAGAGTTCTGACAATTTTGACAGTGAGGACCATCAAGAGGCGTTGCCACCAAGCCCCATCAAATCTCTGTAGCAATCAATTTTCTGGGCTTGGGCAGCAAATTCGAATCAGCACTCGATGAGTGTTTGGGTAGATAGGTTTTTATAATATGGTACCTCTTCTGATCCTTGGTCTCATATACATTCTGAAGACGAAGGGATCATCCAATCAATGATGATAGAAGAGACGTCGTGGGAAGATTACCACCATCATTCCCACCTTCGAGATGACAATGAAGATTATTCGAACAACCTCAATCATCCTTCAGTTTTTGATTTTTTACTAAATCCTGTAAATACAGTGGATTCCGAGTGAAATATGTCCAACATTGAAGAAACTGTTTCCATTGATATTTCGATCAAACCTAATATTGTAGAGAATATTCAAGTTGGAAAATCTTATTCTCAATCAGAACTAGAAATTTACTGCGCTCTATTTCACAAATTCAAAGATGTCTTTGCATGGTCATACGAAGAAATTCCAGGCATTGACTCGAGAATTGTTGAACATGAAATCAAGATGTATCTATATGTCAAACTAGTGTGACAACGGCTTCGACTTGTTCATCCGAAAAAAGCCGCTGCCATTAAGGCAGAAGTCGAAAAACTTTTGCATGCTGGCTTCATTTAACCTATTCCTCTCACTGATTGGGTATCAAATATTTGGACCTTCAACTAGTGATAGTAAAGTTAATGGACATAGGAGAAAGGTTAGGTTTCCTTGTAGGTTATGTGAAGGTAACCATGCCCTTCACCTTTGTCCCTTTTTGGATGAAGCCAAAAGAGTGTTGGATAATCGTCCTGCTTCACTGCAGTGACTTCCATCTAGTTACAAGAAACTCTCCCTAATTCCTTTACTAGTTGAAAATCTGACTGACTTAAATCAACTGTCAGTTGAAACCACTCTCTCTGAAAGTGAATCTTATGAGGCTTTTCTTGACCAAAGTCAACAGGTCGAGGTAGCAGTTGACCCAATTTTACCTTCAACTAATCATACCTTTCCCGAAGAGAGTGGAAACGATACTGTTCAAATTCTCTTTGTTACTTCAGATTCTAACTAACTTGGGGGAAATCCACTTGTTCCATCTAGAAAAAAGTAAAACCTTCTAGTTTTCATAACTCAAGGGGTTAAGTCTCCCGTTTATGCCTGTTACAGAGAATCTGTTATGCTTTAACAAAGGAACCAGTCGACCATTAGGGATCCTTCCTAAGTTGCTGATCACTTTGGGAGGGAAAACCATTCATCTGAACATGATCATAGTCCCAGGAACATTAGATTACAATTTACTTCTGGGGCATGACTATGTTTACAACATGGAAGCTATTGTTTCAACACTCTTCCGAGTTATGCGTTTCCCGCATGAAGGCAAAATTGTCACCATTGACTAGCTTTCATTTCTCAGCTCAAGCATAGCTCCAAGTCAATCATCATCTATAAATGGTCCATTTGCATCAACGGTATCAATCGAATCTTCATTCCACCCACCTGATAGCCAGGGGTAATCTGGTGAATGTAATGAAGCTTTGGGGGCATGCACCTAGTTGTAAAGATAAGCTTCCTTGTAGGTTATGTGATTGGTCTGTCATACCGATCTGTCACACCATTCACCTTTGTCTATTATGGATGAACCCATCCTGCTTCGCCGTAGTGATTTCCATCTGGTTACAAGAGACTCTCCTTTTCATCATGTTGGGGGCATGCGAACCAGCTCAAGCATATCTCCCCCATGGTTCAAGCTTGTCAAAAAATGAACCCATTTTTAATTTTCATTTTCAATTTCTAGTTTTTTCATTATGAGCTTGTGTAAAAATAAAATTAATACCAAGCATAGTTCCCCCATGGTTCAAGCTTGTCAAAAAATGAACCCACGTTTAACTAAATAACCTTTGTGATTGCCATTTTATCAGCCTTTTGAACCTTGGTTGTGTAC
Source organism: Pinus taeda (assembly GCA_000404065.3). Classification (NCBI taxonomy): domain Eukaryota; kingdom Viridiplantae; phylum Streptophyta; class Pinopsida; order Pinales; family Pinaceae; genus Pinus; species Pinus taeda. Next base: position 82,901 of record APFE031742577.1, on the reverse strand, counting down.
CTCTCATCACCACCATCCCTTTGGCCGATCATACGCTTCCACTTGGTTGTTTTACCCCTTTTGAGGAACAGTTGCGATGAGTGGTCTTATTAGCCAGCCTCTTCACAGAATTCACCATGTTTTGAGAAGTTCCAAATTCACTGAAACTAGTTGCTACCTTAGACACCACTCATTCATCAAAATTGAGTCTCCTTTAAACCCCTTTTGGACTCATTAAATATGAAACTATTGTCAAGCACTGGTCTTTCCAGCTCGTTAAAGTGATTGGAAATGTCATCCCTCTTGTTTGATTTTATACTTTTTCGGACCCAAGGGATTATCTTACGAAAAAGTTGAGCGCTTGTCTTTTTTGGCTCATTAAAGTGATCGGAAAAGTCATCCATTTTGTATTATTTTATCCTTTTTCAGACTTGAGGGATTATTTTATGAAAAATAACTCTTGGAGTTTTCTTTTTGTCCCTTTTCAAACTCTCTAAACATGAAAAGGACCGAGTTATCCTTGTTAAAACAATAGCAACAAACTTGTCCATTCTAGAAGAGATCGAGTTTCACTGTCACTAGACTCGTTAAAACATAGTGACAGGTTTGCCCAAAGGACAAATTATAGAACAATAATATGTTATCCTCCTCAAGCTTGACAAAAATAAAGAGGTACTGGTCAGCAATGACTGGGGAAAAAGAAAAAAAAACTTGAAGAACTTATGGTAGCAGGTCTCTCTTGAACATGGCACTTTCACTCCATCACCATTATTGAGTCGGGTTGAGTTATTCTGTTCACCGGTCATCTCACCATTGGTCTTCCACACCATCCATCTTTTAGGGTTAATGCTACCAATCCATCTCAGTGTCACTGACATGTTCAAGAGAAGTCATTTAGTTGAGAAACCTCAATCCAGTTAATGTCTCATCCACTGCAATACCTCTAACCTTCATTTTTTCATGACCACCACTCTTGAACCTTGTGTCGTCAGTTCGTTTTCACCTCCAGAAATCATTTGCTTCATTTCGTGTCGTAGATGTGGGATACATCAAGACCCTCCTACGACGAGTCATATCTTCTTGACATCATCTCAATATCCAAGAAGTTGACTTAGAAACACCCCTTTCAGTGCTTTGAAGCTTGCATGCATCAATGGCAAGTTTCTCGCTTCCGGCGATAGGTTGACATCAATGGCCTTTGACCGAAAGATTTTACGTGGTGTTCGACATCGGATCATATATTCACACAACGTGAATTGTACTGTAGTACCTTGAGGGTCATTATCATTATCGATGATTCCTCTTGCGTCTGTTAACAACTCACATTAATGGCTAGTAATCAGGCGATGTCTTTCCATGTTCGACTTCAGGACATCTCTTCACATGGATTGACTTGTACATCGGGCGAAGATTGAATGAGTTTGAAGACCCTGGATCTAGTTTCATCCATTTGGGATGTGATATATTCAAGGATATAAAAACATTAAATGTACAAAGGCGTTGCACAGATGGTCATCCAAACTAAGGATGATGACTCTACACCTAAAGAAACACCAGTCTACATCTACAGACGACTATCTTATTTATGTACATGAAATGAATTTATAAAGTTGAGCATGGGAATGCCTACCTCAGCTAGATCATGAAATTTATATTATGATGATGTATTGTATTGTAACTTATGCAGGTCACTTTCCAGTTCGAAACCTCAGATCCTCATGATAAAGCATTTCACCCAACATCAAAATTTACGACTTCATGTTTTAGGGGGCAACTGTTATAGACATATTTGGACACAACAATCCCAAACTTATATGTCGATAAAATAGGGCTCTTCAGCCCATAAAAAAGTTTTTTCATACCCTAAAAGAACATAGTCATCTGATTACATCATTCCCCAAAAGTTCCACCTGAGAAACCATCCAGAAATGGCCTAAACTAAACCATATTGACTGCTCCACTGGCAGGGGGCGATGCATACTGACTGCTACACTGTCAGGGTGCGATGCATACTAATTATGCCTTCTATAGGGTGTGATGGGCGAGGATTGACAAATGTCCGAGACAGTTTGCTAGGTGGTTGCTCATGGAATCTTCTAGAAACTTCTCCTATGCCACTTGCCTCTCTGAATTTGCCCAGGGATGAGTAAGAGATCCAAGAAAACTCCAAGTGGAAACAATTGTAACAAGTGGAATGACACTAATCAAACCCCATCAATGACTCACACCCTTGCACACATCTATAAATGGATCCCTCATCTAAGAGATTCGGAGGTTGGAATATTGTGAATTGCAAGGAAGTGTTGATAGTTTGTAATTGAGGAAAGAGCATTGTATTGTTGGTGTGATCTGGCTATTTCATGAGGTGAAGAGGGATTGAAGCTGGGAGGATGATGCTGGATAAGACAACTGGGCTGTAATTATCCCTTCTATTTAATAAAGTTCTTCAAGTTTTCTTCCATATGATTGTGCAATTCTAAATGTTATAATTTGTGAATGCTATCATTTGTTCATTATATATCCGATTTTGTAATGTTTATGTTGTAATAGATCACGATGCTTTGATAGTTCTTTGTTGTTGTACTTGTGCAGGTACTCTGCAAGTGGGTTAAGTATGAAGAGGAGTTGCAAGCTCTATAAAGGGGAGAGAGATCAAGCAAGGGATTAAGTTGAAGTTCCAGGTTGGTTCCTTTATCTTTCTCCCATCTGTTGCACATAGAAGAAATCGTTGAATTACTTTAAGCTTTTGTTTCTAGGGTAGTTGTCAAACCTAGAGGGCTAGTCATTCTACAAGACACTATTTTTCCCTGAAATAGTAAGTGGTCAAATCGTTTCTTTGAAAACACTGTTACATCATGAAGATAGACCACTATTTTCTAACCAATCAAATAGTGAAATGTGATGCCCATCACACATCGGAAATTCACGCCAGCATTAATGAGTCCAAATGGAATTCGTTTAAAGGAAAACGTACCCCACTTAGCTCGAAAGGTTGTTTTGTGTCTATCATGTTTTGACATTAGAACTTGGTTGTAACTTGAAAACCCATCCATCAAGGAGAAAATTTTTGACCCTGATACTCTCTGTAGGATATGTTACATCGATGGCACAAGATATTTTTCTTTGTCCAAGGTGCGATTAATATTGTGGAAATCCATGCACAAGCATATTTCCCCAGACTTCTTCCTCACTAGGGTAAAATTTGAGACCCATGTTGAATGTCGCAATTTAAAGATGATCCAAGCATGCAATAACTTCTTTAACTCTTTTTTAATCAGAGGCTCAAGCGTAGGATGAAATTTCTGCAACTTCTATTGAAAAGGCTTGGCCCCTTCCTTGATTGGAATCACATGCTAGATTATTCACGTGTCATAATTTTTGATATCATCGTATGTCCATGCGAATACATCTTGGTACTACTTGAAAGGAAATATAGTTTGTCACTCTTAAGGTGTGCAACAAGTATCGAGATTGACAAACTTCAGATATTTTTTGTACCAAGATTAAATTTTTTTGTGCAACATAGTTTGAGATGTGAGTCTTCGCAATCACCGGCCCCATAAAGCAGTTTTGCAAGTCATACATATTTTCAAGTGACACCACACCCTTAGGCACAAGGTTCTCTTTACTTGCTCGAGTTGCATCCTACAATGCTTTATCATGCTCGTCCTCGTCAATGGATGCATTCTTGAATACATCACCATTCACCATAAAGTCCAGTATCTGTTGGTCATCATTGAAAATACGAAAGTTAGTGATATTATCAGGGACAAATATCTTATAAATAATTTCAATAGAAAAATTGTCCCTAAGCAGTGACAACCTAGAAACAGCATTTGCTAATCTATCTGCAACAAAGTTACGTATCCTAGGAACAAAAACAATATTGAAAGATTGGTATTATGAAATCAAATTCCATACATCTTGTTTATAACTTTTGATATTAGGTGACACACACAGTGTATAGTATTTCACACCTACTATATGACAATTTTAGAGTCACCTATCGCTTTGAGAACCCCAACTTTGAGGTCAGTGGTTGTCTTCAAACCCAATATGAGTGCTTCTTATTTTGTGGTATTGTTGGTGCACTCAAATTCCAAGTGGCAAGAGATTAGATGTTTTCTCTATTGTGGGTATACTAAAATACAACTAGTTCCACAGCACTCCTGTGTTTCTGAACTGTCAAAATATAAAATCGAAGAATTAGAAATATTAGAGCTATGTCCTAAGCTAGTACTACCTACTTCTATTGTACAAAGGTCATTATAACCAGTTGGATTTCTAGGAAGGAGTTCCAATTGTTCATCTGGTAGGAACGACGAAGGATGAGCTAGATAACATCCGTGATCTACTTCCCGAAAAAGATATTCGAAAATCACTTCTGGGAAGCCCATGGGTTCATTTTTCTCTTCAATTTGTGTCACAATACCCTTAATGTAGGGTTAAATATCAACTCAAATATGATTATTTCTACCCTTATATGGAATCCATAAATGAGACCATTCCATCCCAAAGTATCCTTGGAGTTTGTTGGACCAATCTCTTCTTAACAATAATCCATAGGATTATGGGATGTCCATAACTACAATGTTTATACACTGGTAAAGTCTATGATAAGATGAAAGACAAATAAGAACATTCTTGAGCTTTCCTATAGCCTGGAAAAATGATTGTCTAGTTGTATAATTTGTGCATCAATTTGTCCCAATGTGCATTGATTTTCTTAGTAACCGACAATGGCATAACATTCGCAGATGCACCAGAGTTAACTAAACAATTGTGAAAATTATAATTGAAAATTTCGAATGTTAACAAAAAATGTGGGCAAAGAGTGTTCTAATTTAAATTTATATCATCTACAACATACTTGAGGATATTAAGAGAGCTATCGGTCATTACCTGCGATGCAAAAACTTCTTTACCTATCAGAGGGTGCAATGAGAGTGCTTGAAGAATCAATTGACGCTGACATGTTATCCTTGTGAGCTCAAAGAGTTAAATCTTTGTGTGAGCTCTCTTCATATCTTAACCAATGTTGTAATCAGTGTTTACCATCGTAACGAGCTATGCTGATGAGTCAAGCGGAGTAGCTTTATCTGCTACAACAGGAGTGATGAACTTGTGGTTTTGTTGCTAAAAGTATTCTTTGAAGAAGGAGCACCTTCAAACTAGTTATGTGAATTCTGAGCAAGATTTGAAGGTGGTAGAATTATGTGCAACAACTATTTCTTAATATCCTACTAAAAAATAGGTCCCTTGCTCCTTAAATTGTAACGATAATATGACTTCTTGGGAGGAGCTTCACTCCCTACTAGTTGATCAACACTTCGTTTGTCAGATTGTATATGATACTAAACATGTTTACTAAATGTCCAACACCCGTACTATCTTCAACCATGGCAGGTCCACTTGTTTCTTCATTTTTCTCAGGCTATTATTCTATTAATAAAGTTTCAACAAGATTTTCCAACATAGTGTTCATAGTATGATTCCACTGCAAGCATGTCTTCTCATAATGTTTCTCTTGATGAAAAGTGCAGAAATTATCCATGTTCAAATTATTGATGTTGAACATTGTGTTGGAACTTTCAGTAGACTTGTCATGTTGTGAATTGTTATTTCATTTGAAGAATGGTTGCCTATAATACTTTTTACTGGAAGTGGATCTCACTTGACCATACCTTTAATTCTAAAACTTTGTTTTTGAGCAACTTCAGAGACTTGGTCAAGCTTTCCATGTTGAAATAATAGTTGTCTTTTGTTTTGTTGGAAGAGGCTTGTTTTTTCTTACCAACTTCCTTGGAGTCTTTGGAATCCTCATCATCTGTGATGACTCTAATGGATCAAAAATAATTTTCCGCATCAAGATATTCTGCAAATTTTAAGACCAAAGTTTCCTTCGTAACTCTCATTATGAAAACATAAATGTTAATCAACAAGTCGGATGTGTAATAAATTTTTTTCTGTCATCGTGAGGTTTCACATCTATGGGGAAATTGTTCAGCAATCACATAAATCTCTTATTGAAATATTTGATTCTTTCTTTTTCCCCCACTTTCAAATTCCCAAGTTCTTTCAACAACATGGCAAGAGTCTTATCATCAACAAATTTTTCCAGAAACAACTTCCTAACTCCATCCAGTTTTTGATTGAATTGGATAGAAGATTGTTATACCATAAAAATGCTCTACCTTCTAAAGTACACTTAAATATTTTGCAAGCTACATCGTCGAAACATACCTCAATAATCCGCAAATGCATGTATAAATCGTCGATATGATCTTCATATTTAATCTTTGTGTCCGGATCAAACTTTGACAACAAATTTTTCAAATGTTTAGAAATTTTGTGAAGATTTTCCAGAAGAGTGAGTAGCCCTTAGGCCATCCAATCCAAATTTATGTCAGCCATGTCTTTGTATTTCTCCACCTCCTGTTCTTATGAATAGGAATAATGTTCTCCCTCACCGTTAGGATTTATGATGTGATCAAGGTGCTACTCGTAAAAAAACTAAAAACCCTCTCCTTTGTTGTCTGGATTCTCCTCAACAGGTGAAAGTTCCCCTTGGTTTTATGTAGGTTCAACCAGATCCTCGAGGGTTGTGATAACTAATTATTCCATTGATGAAACCAATATGCCACTAGATGTGAATTATTTCTTCAAATGTTTATGAGGAAAAATTGTAGCAACAAGGAGTAAACCAAGAGATCTCGCAAACCAATGAGTGACAGGGCGAATATCTTGGATTTGATCGTAAGTGACTTCAAAGGCTTGTCTAGGGCTAGACTGAACAATTTCTTCATTTTTAGGAGTATGAGTGGGAGTGGAAATGAGAATGTTTTTTCCTTGCATTGAAGTCTATTCATTAGGATGCGGAGAATTTTGAGCCTTAAAAAGGTGGTTTCCCTCCTTCTAGTGCCATAATGTTGATGATGTTGGATACAACAAACATGTAAGGGAGTTTCCCTGATGAAATTCCCAATTAGAATTTGCATCATTTGGTGTGGGAGCCCTTATAGAAATAATGCTCGACTACCATATTCTTAAATATATGCCTTGGCTTCAATGTTCAGCACAAGAGAGTAATACACGGGTAATTTTAGATTAGCGAATGAGTATGCCTTGTGGAATGTTAAACTATGGAAAGAATCATGTTTCTTCTACCAAAGGGGGAATGAAAAGTGTGCCTTTTAAGGAAAAGTGACAACACTAATCTAGAAAAGGCACATGTGCATGTAAAGTAAATGAATCTTTTGACAACTAGCAAAATAGGTCACCTAGAAGCAACAATTGTTAAAACATATACAGCACACCTTCAACAAGATAAGTACCAAAGCCACCAAGTAATAGTACTAATCTAGAAAAGACACATAAGCATGTCCAATAATTGAATTGTTGGAAAACTAGCGAAATAGTTCAACTAGAAGAACGATTGTTAAAACATATACAACACACCTTCAACAAGATAAGTACTAAAGCCATCGAAATAGTTTAATTTCCTTAGTAAATATGAAAAAAACATACATCTAAAATATTCAAAGAATAGTTTTACGATATTTATGACATATGCATGAAATTGTGTTAGCTAAATGAGCTTTTGAATTAAGCAAAAGTTCCAAGATACATCAAGACAATGAACACAACTAGCTCTAATAGTGGAGCATTAGAGCAACCACTTGCTCCTCCAAAATAAATATCCTCCTCTCTAATTCTTGGTAGGAGGAGCCAAGGTGAAATTCTTTTGCATGATCAATGAGGGTGTATATATAACAAATGGGTGATGATTCACCCCCCTTATGACTATTGGACTACCCTCATGACTATTTGACTTCTTTATGTCCTTTCGACTTCCTACATGACTTTTCACATTACATGGATGAATCTTGGACTTCCACTTTACATTACATTTCTCCAATTTTGAATTTACATAATCCAAAAAATGATGTGGAACATGATGACTCATGACATGACATTGATGACATAGACTTCATGATGACATAGAAATTTCAATCCACTCGTTATTGTGTCTTCTTAAAATATGGAACATGGTCTTCTTCTTCATCTTCCATATGGCTTGAAGGTAAGGTGTCTTCAATGTGATCTCGATCTTCAGTTGTTGTCAAAATATAATGTTCCATTTTTCCATCTTTATTTATCAACTTGTTTTCATAGCTCCAAAGGTGCCTTCTAGCAGGTTATCCTTCTCCTTCTTCTTCATCATCATCCTGTCGTAACATGATAAAAATCCTGCTATTGAAATCCACTCATGACAAGAGGACATAGTCTGATAAACCCCTAGTCTAATATACTTCATGGTAATCACTAATTGAGCTGGAAATAGGGTCAGGGGTGAGCACTAAGCCTTTAGACTTTGTAGTGAACAGATTATGAAAGTCAGGGCTTGTCATTTTCATAGTTGATGGGATCAAGAGGTCAAGTCAAGCGCTTGAGGATTGAGAATTCCCATTGTACAATTCTGGAGGGACAAAGGCCAAGGGATTAGCAGTTGTGCAGTTCAAGAGCTCAAGGTTGAGGGTTGATGTTTGAGATTGTGTGATGCATAGAGGAGATTGGATGAAGGCAATGATTGTACATTTCTGGAGATCAAGGGTAGGGATTAAGCACTGTGATTGTGGAGTGTGAAGTTCTAGGAGAAATAGACTATGCATTGAGAAGTGCCAAGAGGCAAGGCTAAGGCTTGAGGACTGAGACTACTTTGTGCACAGTTCAGGAGGGATGAGTGATGTCAGGTTTCTTGGCCGGGAAGTTTTCTAGATTTGGATAAGTGTGGGATCAGTGAGGCCAAACTGAGCAGTGATAAAACTTGAGTATGATCACACACTTAGAATACTTGACAACACAACATATATCACCCAAAACACATAGACAACATACTTTCCTTAATGTGACAACATTGCCATCACTTACCCCAAGTGTGACACTAAAGATACACTTTGCGATGATAGAGACGACACTTGTGAAACAATAATTGAAAATTTTGAAATGAGTGTGATACATGTCTAGATGAGAAGAATGACTCATAAACACAAATATCATCCCTTGAAACAAACCAAAACCACATTTATGTGATGTTTGATGCTTGTCGATGCTAAAAGGCAACACTTTGATTTTCTTCAAAGGGGCAAGAATACTTAGAGAAAACACACGTGATGACTTTTAGTACTTGCAACGACAACATGCAAAGTCAAAGTTGGCTCTAAAATTTGGACGTAGGCCAAAATTTTGGAGGGTGTTGTAGCAGCGACAGAAGAAACATAAGACACAATAATATGTCATTTGTCTCTTGGGGCACTCACTCAACATAAATATTCGACAAAAACACTGACAATTAAAATTGCAAATCAAAACATGTTTTTATGTCAATATGTAAATATCATTTAGTGAGACCAATCAAAATTATAATGATTTGATGAAGGAACTATAAAAATCAAGAGAAATATGGAAGATTGGAAGTGATATTTCAACTTAAATCATAAAGGATATACTGGAAGGCCTAGTGGTGGATAAATTTTTCTTCAATTGAAAAAACTAGATACACAAAAGTTCCCAAGTTGGGTGACCTAAATTGTCTATTTAACATAAGGTTGAATAAATCAAATGCTAGCATATAGTTTTTTTTTAAAGTACAATTTGAATTCTTAATTCAACAACATTACAACTTACATTTATGCATGAAAACAATGTAATGACCTAAAATAGATCTCAATGCAAAGCCTGTGGATTATTGACGTAAATGACCAATGGAGAAAATCTCCCTCAACAAAGATGCCTCTTATTTTGAATTTTTTATTCAACATTACGTTTTTGCATGAAAACACTGTCATGACCTGAAAGAAATAATCCTCAATTTTTTTAAAATATAAAAAAATAACCTCTATTTGTTCCCAAAAATATATTAACCATCATGAAGATAGGTCTTTAATATATCATGTCCCAAATTTTAGAGCACTCAATGAACATTCATATCCTTGAATTTACAATAATGTAATTGAATTTTAATGCATTAAAACCTCTAGCGTATCTACCGGCTAACACTATCACTAATTTGAAAGGCTAGCTATAGTCATTAAATTGTTTTTAAACATATTAAGTTTAAAACAACATTGATGCACCATGCGGTCCCTTGCATGAGGGCCACGTGCCTCACCACTTTGTCTCCATAACATAGTATGCAAGCCTGAACAAGGTCACTTAACATTGCATCATATAACATCTGTGACTCAGCTAAAAAAGCCGCTCATACTCAGAACAAGCTTGCAATAGGCTCTTCTTTATTCCTTTCTCATCTTCCGGCTAGAAATTTCATCATTAAAACATAGCCACTAAAAGTGAATTTCTATGGGGGTAATTCATATAAACATTGATAAGGTCGACACAAAATGAAGGCCGACACAAGATACATCGTGCCTCCTATCCTATTGTGTAAACAATATGCCCTATATATGGACTTAGTTCCTCTGCTTAAATAGATGGAATATGTATTGAACCAGTCAGTGTATCAATTGCAAGGGCTATTATGAAGGATTTTCTCCCTAGGGTGTTAGGAATCATGGATAGAGTGATGCAAACCCCTTGTATATTTGCTTGTGTTAAGAATCCACAATGAACCATCCAAATATTCTAGTGAGAAATAATAGCCTACAACATTTTGACCCTCCAGATATCACTCCAACTTCATGTCTCATTGGTTGCAACTCTGCCAAGCCCTGGGATAGATTGTTTAATAATATATTTAGGTCTTTAGGGGGTTTATATATTGCTCAAGTGCTCTGGTTGGGAATGACAATTCGTAAAGCTAAGATAGTACCATAGGGTATGGCACCACCATGGTGATCTCATATGAGACTTCGAGTGTATGAAAGGACCAAAAAGTGAAAGACCCTTCGTAAACATTCCTTCCCTTTCATTTTATTTAGCTAGATAAGGTCAAGCTCTTAGAAGTAAAATCTAGTGCACTTGTTCATGTCATACCAGGAGCAAGGTTTTTCAAGTCATGAGTAGGTACATAAACTGTGAACCCAAGTAAAATATGTTGAGGTATGATTTTTGTTATGTTTTTCATGATTTGGTTTCACTTATTCTGCTAGCTTGCCTACCTCTATGGCCACCAAGGGTTTGGGTGGGGATTAATTAGGAACGAAAGTTGCCAAGGGGTAGAGGCATTTGGAGTAGCTACCTTAAATTGAGTTCCCTTGCACCTTTAGCAATCATAATGGCTCCATCTTCTAGCATTACCTTATTCAATATTTCAGCTTCAATGCCATGCTATAGAAAAAGGAAATCATTATCATCATAAACATTAAACTCCAAAGTTTCATTAATATCATAAAAGCCTTAATCTAGAAGTTTTTGTACTACATAAAGGGTGCTAATTAATGTAGCGTTCCTGTAATGACAACTGGGATTGAGAAAGACAGTGATTGTAATATTCATAACATCGGCATTTGCATTATAAAGGGTTGATTTTGAGTTATGGAAAGTCCGGAGAGAAATTGAGTTGTATTCTAGAGAGAAGTTTCAAGATACATAAGATTGATTTATATCTCCAAAAAATATGTTCTAAAATAATTTATAGTGCAACTAATAAATGTTACAGAAAATTGGTTTCTAAGTACATTATGATCCATTTTTCAGCTATTAACTTACATAGACATTGAGTGAAATTATGTACATGTATTTTTTAAGCATAGTCGTGTGGGTATTATGCACATACAAAAAGAATGTTAAGCAATAGACAGACATGAAATTGTGCAAGTTTCAATAGCTCAATGATTTTTTTATGCCCAAATGTAGTTGCTTCCTTGGCTCTAGCTCTTGGGCTCCATTTAATTCACAAGAAGGATAGGTATAGCCGCAAGAGAAAAGGAGATGGTTGCTAGAGCGCACCATATGAAGGAAGTTGTAACAACACGAGGTAAACCGATAGTTAGTTTGATTCCATGATAAATAACATTCTGTCAAGTACAAACTTATCATGTTACTTATCCTTATACCTAGGACCTGTAACAGTTAAAGAACAATATATGCAACAACACATCAGGCTATGCAAAAGTGTTGACACATATGCCTAACATGTGTCTCCCTGCTTAAAAACAAATATATTATCACTTTATGAGCCATAATTTTCTTAGTATAAAATGTTTCAGAATTAATGCTAATTTGAAGGTAACATTCATTCACTTGAAACTGAAATTAGCTTCAAATTATCTCCATTACTTATACTTATCCTAAGTTTTGACTCAGTATGAGGCCAAATAAAAAAAGATTTTATTGGTTAGTAAAATAAAAAAAGGTGGACATACTTGATAGGTATAAAAGAAATGTGAGCATACTTGATTAGTATTAAAGAAATGTGAGGACACAATATCTATGTGTAAAGACTAACAAAAGATGCAAGTCGATTACAATAGTCCCTACCAAGTATGTACTAATAATACCATAGTTGTTACAATCTCAAAACTCTCACAACTTTCAATGAAAAGAGCGAAGGGAAAGGCTTATACATACTCACGTCTCACAACTTTCAATGGAAAGGGCAATGGGAAGGACTTTTACAATTAAGAAAACAAGTGATTATGAATACAATTGCAAAGAGGCAAAATTTTGGCAAGTAAGAAGTGAAGTTAAAATGATTTGTTCATCTAATGGATTATTGATAAATTTAGAAAAAAGGAAAAGAAATGGATTATCAATAAATTTAGAAAGAGAAGGAAAGAAAAGTAAAATGTTTAAATATAAGAAAAAGATGCTAAAGATATAAAAAGATATTAAAGATAAAGGATTTGACAAACACGAAGTGGAGCATGGCAAAAGCAAATAAGGAGAAGAAAAAGGAATAAAGGATAAACAACACAAAAGAAACTAAAGTGGCCAAAAGGGTAAGGGAACTAGAAAAGGCAAATAAGAATCTGAGAAAACACATTAAATTGGCTTATGACCCCTAGTCACAAGCTTATGACTACAAAAGTGTTTTTCAAAGATGATATTCACTCTATGGTCTCATATATAGCTATGAAACAAGGTCATTCGGTAAAGGACAAATGATATAGTATATATTCATATAAAAACATGTATACATATGTTTACACTAAGAACTAAGTGATAGTTATCGAATATTGATTAAATAAATATAACAAGAAGAATTAAGTATTAGAAATATATAAATTTAATATATATATTATATATATATATATATATATATATAAGTTAATTGGGTAGGAAATCATTTTTTAAGTTTAAATTTGATTAAAAAATTAATATTATTAAAGTTTTGTATGATCAAGATTATATGTAGGCTGGAACTATGATGTTAAGGGTTTTTACAGAAGAATATATGTTTACTACAATAGATAAATATAGAATATAATATAAATACAAGATTAAATTAATTTTATAGTAAAATATTTTTTAAGTTATAAATTGATAAAAATTTAATAAATGTTTTAAATGTTTTTATTAAAGTGTTGTTATACTCTAGATTTTATTTATAGTGAAATTATGATTTTAAAGGTTTTTTCTAATTTTAAGTTGAGCAATATTATCAAATATTTAATCAAACCTCTAATTGATGAGATATTTAACTTCTTATATGGTTGATTTCAATGGTCAAAGTAGTTTTCTACAAGATTAGATGACTCTTTAAACAAATGCATTAGTGTTGATCCATAACATACATGAAAAAGTTTGATATTTAGAATAAGAAAACCCATGCAACGAATTTCAAAATTTTATAAATATGTAATTATAAATAAATATAGAAGATAGAAATGTTCAAATTACAATAGAGTTTGTATGGTACCATCTCTAATAAATTCATAAGTATAGGTTATACCTTGGTGGTGAACCACCTTGTTGAAGATTACAATGAATAACCCAAAATCTCTATACTTTTACCTATAAATTTAAGTTGGAGGTGTGTGAGAATACAATAAATATGAGTTTTAAACTACCAAACAAACTCTAGACCAACATCTTTGTTTATCATGTATACATGCATTAATGTAAGAGTGCCTTAATAGAAGTGAAGAAGATTAAGAAGCCACTAGCAATGATAGTTAATTGGATCTTTCTTAAAAGGCTTTTGAAAGAGACAGTTGGACCATCCTGGTGGAGGGGCATAGAGTAATTGGGCTTGAGGGAGGGTGGGGGGCTCAACATTCCACTGATATTTAGGCTAACTAATAGGGGGGTGGTGTGGCCTAACACCCCCATGCATGCATTTGTGTGAAATAATCTCTCGTCATTTCATGATGTACCTAGTTTTAGAGAGTTTGATTTGGTGCTCTTAGTTGATAAGAGAGATACTTAACCATGGATCCCCTTCTCCTTGCAGTGGAGAAATTGTTATCTCTTACAGTTAAACTTGTTTAGGTTATGGTGGATTGTGTGGATATTTTTTGTCTAGGAAGGTCATGGTTTATTGCATGATTTGAGTCGGAAACACCAAGTTCAAAGCAATTTTTTATCCCTTCTTTTATATGGAAGTTTCACTTCTATTGGCGAAGGTGACATCCAGTTTGGGGATTGAGAGCTTGGTTTTCGGCATAGTGTGATTTTTCTAAGTGAGATTTGGTGTTCAGTAGTGAAGGGTTTAGAGTTTTGATTTCAGGCTCGAGGCCTTCGACTATGCAAGCATTACTCTTTTTGGGTAATTCCCCCTCCTTGAATTTATATATTGGTTCTTTTTGTGTCTGGTTTCATTTGGAGCAAGTTGCAATTTGGTGTGGTGGTTGTTTAATGTAACTGCCTAGATGTCTCTCCAGTGGCTTTGTTATATTTTGGTCATTAATGCCAAAAATAATTATGGACCAGGTGTTATCCCTATTTAACAAAGGGCATGTGGGTCTGTTGAGGGGGGATCTATAGCCCTGGGATTTTTGTCTTCGATCAATTGACTATGAGTGGAGTTGGAACGTGGTGGTGTAAGGGTCAGCGTCTCTCATATTATTGTTGTTTATTTGTTTATTGGTGAATAGGTTTGTATTTCATCCATTTGTGGGGTCATGGGTGTGTGTCCTTTTTTCTATTCTTTTTCCCTTCTAGTCTCAATTGGTAGCATGACTTGCCTTCATGTTCGAGGGCATCGAGTAAAAAGGGGGGAAATTCAACCTCACAAATCATGTGTGGAGGTGCAGACCTAGGAGGGAGTTGAATCCTTCCATGTAGTGAGACCTCCCATCACATGAGAAGACATCCTGAAGCTATAGGATAGGTTGATAAAGAATGTATTGCACATTCAGACTCTAAATTGTTAGATGAGGTATCCCAATGGCTTCATAACCTTGGACACACCAAGGGAAGAAGGAACTAGTGTATGTAGTCAATCACCCTCCATTGGAAACTTAAGACATTGTTGGGATGTGTCTCAATAGAAAAACATGAAGACGAAAACTATATTATCTTCTTCTTGAACGACATATAGAGAAACTAGTGGAAAATGCAAGACAACTTGGATAAGTTGGACACCTGTCTTACCCACTTGGAAAAGCATATCCAATGTGAGTTCAAGATTGATAAGCCTCCTAGTATGAAGGCGAATGACCCTGATTTAGTGTCTTCTTCATATTTTTTATATGCTTGTTATGCAGTGCCTTTTTTCACAATAATTATTGATATATGGTTTTTATGTTTCAATGATAGCATAGTTTTTAGAAACTTCATAGACTTATCTTATAACAGTCTTCTTCTTTGGTTTCCAGTATGGAAAAGTGAGACCAATATTGTTATGACTGGAATACACTATGTAATGTGATTTTTGTAGGTAATATAATTAACTTACAAAAAAAGGAAAGAGCAAGCTAGATCTACCTCACATTAATTCTAATTCATATATACTTTACATTGAAAATGGTAAACTAGATAATAGGTTTCTTATCCTCTATCGATTTTTTAGTATTAATTAATGTTTCAATATCAAGATTTGTACTCCCATGAAGAGTTTTAAGGAAAGGTTTCCCATTATCACCATTACTCATCCTACTAATTAATGAGGGTTATTGGAATGTCTAGTTGACTAAGTCAACTAGACATGATAGTTGGACCTTATCGGCATTCAAGTGGAATGTATGTCAATTTACCATGTACGTTGGGTTGAATGACCAAGTAAGAATGTAATTCAATTGACCACACAAGTTGGGTCAATCGATGAGGGTAGTTAGACCATTATATGCACCATGTAACTAAAAAATTTAGTGTAAATATTTCATTGATGTAATAAAGAGAGTAAATATTGCAAGAAACTATTGTAAGGGTTGTGATATAATAAAGTGCTCATTTGTTAGTCTCCCATTACTTGTGTTATATTTTCTTTCTTTCATTGAAAGAGAGAGAGATGTTATGTTTATATAATAATAAAGTGATATAATAAAGTGCTCATTTGTTAGTCTCCCATTACTTGTGTTATCTTTTCTTTCTTTCATAGAGAGAGAGAGAGAGAGAGATACTATTGGTAACTTACACCTATCCCAAGGTTACAACATTGGTTCCATTTCTAGTAGTACTCAAACATCAATTTGAGTAAATCATGCATAGCTAGATGTTGAGCTTGGAAGATATTAATAAGTGGTGGGAAAAAAATGGAAAATTATCTTAAAAAATATGCTCAAAGAAATCGGCTAAGACTAGTGAAAGAAAGAGCCCATATCTTCACTAGGACTCATGAGAGATTCCTAGAATCCATCCCAAAAGAAATCATTAGATACATTAATTATGCCACTAAAGAATATATATATGGTCATAAGTTAATGATAAAACTAACCAACGAGGGCTCAACAAACCTACATAAGTGGGTTGACAAGATTTATAGGGACTAGTATGAAGAATGGGCAATGGAATAAATAGTTCCAGCCAATAAAGTAAGAAGAAGATGTCATGATGATTTCCATTCTGATTTATCATGCAAAATACCATCTCTTTTGCATAATCTTTTATTATATAAATAAGTTAATCATATAGTCTAGTATCAACAACCATTGAATACTCAACCAACAAAATTAAATTGGGACCATAAGTAGAAGAATTGGAAAATGTTTTTAGAAGGCAACTACAAATATGTTGATCCAGGTGGATATTGGTGGCCACCTGCCAAGTCCACCTGGACCCCCACCATTGTCTTTCTCAGCATTTTCAGTTTCCTTAATTGTAGCACAACTTACTATTTTTAGCAGTTTTTCGGGTCCTGAACTTCCGGAGCCGTTTTGAGGCCCTAAACGACGTTTTTGGGGAATCCGGGGGCAACATGGGTCCATGCAATGGACTGATGTTGCCCGTTCCAACAATGGTAGTTCTCGGATAGATCTTTCTACGAGCTATTGTATGCGTCAAACGGAGATCATATGCTAAAGTTACGACCCCGGGAAGTTGATGTACCAACTTACCCCCAAACGGAGCCCACAGTTTGGCGTTTCATCTCCTAGGGTTAGGTTTTGGAATGTGAAGGGTTTTTCATTGTTTCTCAACAATAAATAGGCCTTCGAGCCTCATTGTAAGTCAGTTCAGAGGCATGTAGCCCACACATCTCTTCTCAGAGATAGCTACCATCGCCCTAGCTAGTTTATTTCCATTTCGGATTGTAAGCATATTTCAGTATTTTCCATTAATGAAATGAAGTATTATTTCCGCTGCATATTTGTGTATATGGTTATCTCTGTAATTTGTTGCGTTCCTGTTTAAATCCAGGATCAGTGGTATCAGAGCGGTCTATTTTTTTCTCTGTTTTTCTTTGCATGTCCCCAACAAGTTCGGGATATAAGGAGTTAGGGCTTGAACTGGTTGAACCTTTGCAAGACCAGCCTCGCAAATCCCGACGGCCTCCCATGGCGGACGAGAAGAAAGAC